>CAUYRH010063267.1:0-30491 GCA_963574655.1 Perodicticus potto | reverse complement strand
CCAGGGAAAGACGGGGAGTAGACACCAGGGAGAGACAGGGAGTAGACACCAGGGAGAGATGGGGAGTAGGCACCAGAGAGAGATGGGGAGTAGAAACCAAGGAGAGATGGGGAGTAGACACCAGAGAGAGACGGGGAGTAGAAACCAGGGAGAGATGGGGAGTGGACACCAGGGAGAGAAGGGGAGTAGACACCAGAGAGAGATGGGGAGTAGAAACCAGGGAGAGATGGGGAGTAGACACCAGAGAGAGACGGGGAGTAGACACCAGGGAGAGATGGGGAGTAGACACCACAGAGAGAGACGGGGAGTAGAAACCAGGGAGAGACGGGGAGTAGACACCAGGGAGAAACAGGGAGTAGACACCAGGGAGAGACAGGGAGTGGACACCAGGGAGAGATGGGGAGTGGACACCAAGGAGAGATGGGGAGTGGACACCAGGGAGAGATGGGGAGTAGATACCGGGGATAGATGGGGAGTAGACACCAGGGAGAGAAGGGGAGTAAGACACCAGGGAGAGACGGGGAGTAGACACTGGGAAAGACGGGGAGTAGACACCAGGGAGAGATGGGGAGTGGACACCAGGGAGAGATGGGGAGTAGATACCGGGGATAGACGGGGAGTAGACACCAGGGAGAGATGGGGAATAGACACCAGGGAGAGACTGGGTGGAGACACCGGGGAGAGATGGGAAGTGGACACCACAGAGAGATGGGGATCAGATACTTTGGTACAGGTGAGATGGGTCTGTGTGGTTGCACAAGGGTGAGAAATGCCTTCTGGAAACTGGTGGCAACTTTCTCTGGTGAGGCCTGAGCAATAACAGGGAGTGGGCAGGGTTAGGGAGACAGGCTGGGCAAGGGTGTGTCGTGCAGCAGGGTCTGGCCTCTATCCTATTCCATGATGTTCCCAACTGTGTTCCTTGATATTAATGGAGGTAGAAACACTACACAACATCCCATACCCAGGCCTCACCCGGGGGTGGGGGACTGTTTAACAGTGGGCTTCATTGCCCATTTGCAGATGTCAGTAAGGCCAAGTGAGATGGATAGGAGCTTTTTTCAAGTCAGGAAGTGAGGACAGCAGTGGGCCATGGGCTGGATGTGGGAGGACTAGAGAGCAGTAGGCCGGGTGTCTCTGCAGCTAGAGCCCTGGCCGAGCTGCAGAGGGTGCCAAGGTCTCCTCAGGGCTGGGCAGCTGTCGCCTTCAGACAGCATCCCATCTGTGGCAGCAGCAGCACTACCGTCCATCAGCCACTTGGGGGGTGGACGCTGTTCCTCCTCTCACTGTCCCTCTCCCCATCAGCCCATCGGCTGTGTGTGTCACTGGTCCCTTCATACAGAAGAGGAAACCGAGACCCACAGAGGTTCTCTGAGCTTCCCAAGTCTGCTCAGCTGGCCAGAGGTGTGCCGGACCAATGCTGCATCCACCATGCGACTCCCGCTCAGTGGGCCCAGGGCCAGCACCTGGCTGGGGCAGGAACACCAATCTGCCCATTCTCATAGCCACCACCCAAACCCTGGCAGAGGGGATGAGAGCGAGGTGTCAAGCTCCACACCCAGGCACACTGGGACCTGGGCCAGGTAGGTGAGGGTCTCATTGTGTTGAATGAGACTCTTTGAGTTCCCCTATCAACTTTGTGGTGGCTGCAGTCTCCAGCAGTGACCAGACAGAAGAGCCCCAGAAGGGACCCACCTGCACAAGTCTCCTTGGGTCACCACCTGGGCTCAGACCACAGGCGTGCCAGTGACACAGCCATACACGAAGGAGTAAGAGTTTTTAGCACTCACAGACCATAGTGGGTACACTGGAGGCCACACACACACATATACATCACACGTACATGTACACGCAATGCACACACACAAATATACACCACACATACATATGCACACAATGCACACACACACATATATACCACACATACATGTACACACAGTGCACACACACACACACACACACGGTCAGGGAGCTCGTGCAGAGGGAGCCAGAAGGGACTGAGGGGCCAATGCCTGCGCTGGGCCCAGGGCACTATTGAAACACATCTCTCACAGGGAGCTTTAACTGTGGGTGTGAACCAAGCAGACACAAATTCCAGTATATCACTCTGTGTGACACAGGTGGTCGCTCTGAGTTTGAGGGCAAACGTCTAAATGGTCTATCACTTGCAACAACGCAGATAGAACTAGAGGTCCTTATGGTGATGTCAAATAAACCAGGAGAGGAAAGACAAATAACACATGTTCTCACTTATGAGTGGGAGCTAAAACGTGGGTCTTATGGAGGTGGAGAGCAGAATGGTGGCTGCCAGACACTGGGGGGCCGTGAAGGCCGGCAGGTCAGTCAGTGGGAAGGACACAGAAGGACTAAGTTCCCGTGATGGGCAGCAAGAAGGTGACTCCAGTTAAAAGTGGTAGATAGGGGCTGCATATTTCACGCAGTTGGAAGAGAAGGTTTGAAATGTCCCCAATACAAAGAAAAGGTGAGTGTCCAAGGTGACAGATTCCACCCTTGTGAGTGTGTCAAAATATCACATGTACCCCATAAATGTGTGTAATTAATATGTATCAATAATGAAGAAAACTAATGTTTCATTGAAAAGAAGCATAGGAAGGACCAGGGCCCCACCTGCCAGGCAAGAGGGAGGCCCCCAAGGGCTCACCTCTGGCCGCCAACTGGAGCCACTTGGCTGGGGGGTTGGAAACTGCACCGAGCACCACTGAGCCCTGCTCCTGCCACGAACAGTTATATTTATGTTTACAAGCGGATGCTGCGGCAGCACCAAGTTAGAAGCACTCGCACTACTCACCCCACCAAACTGTTCCCCAAACTCCCCCGACACTGCCAGCCTGGAGGGAGGTAGTGCCTTTCCCTCCCCTCCCCCACATCCTCCAAGCACCACAGAGAAGGTCACCCAGCCCCGGTGGACACGGGTGGGCTCTTGACACTGACACAACCTGGGCACTGCCCTGGGGATCCGACGGGAAGGGGTGGGCTGGGCAGCACCCAGAGGTGGGGTGGGGGTGGGAGTGGGGGATGGAGAGCCTAAGGGCAGAGGCCAAAAGCCCGGCTGGCGAAGGCAGGAGGCAGCACAGTAGGACCCCCATGAGCTGTGAGTCAGGCTCCTTGTCTCACCAGACTTCACTTACCAGACACAAAAGGTCAAACTTGCTTTCCTTTGCTAGGGCAGTGGTGACGAAGTGCCACAGGCTGGTGGGTAAACAACAGAATTTTTCTTTTTTTTTTTAGAGACAGAGTCTCACTATGTTGTCCTTGGTAGAGTGCCGTGGTGTCATAGCTCACAGCAACCTCCAGCTCTTGGGCTTGGGTGATTCTTTTGCCTCAGCCTCTCACGTAGCTGGGACTACAGGCACCTGCCACAGCGGCCGGCTATTTTTTTGTTGCAGTTTGGCCAGGACCGGGTTTGAACCTGCCACCCTTGGTATATGGGGCCGGTGCCCTGGGCACTGAGCCACAGGCATCACCCCTAAACCACAGAAATTTATCTCTTCCCAGTCCTGGAAGGCTCAATGTGTCCCCAGGTTGGGTTTCTTCTGAGGCCTCCCCTTGGCTTGTAAATCACCACTTTCCCTCCATCTTTTTTTGTGTTCCTTTCTTTCTTTGAGAGATGAAGTCTGTCACCCAGGCTGGAGCGCAGTGGCATGATCACAGCTCACTGCAGCCTGGAACTCCTGGGCTTACGCGATCCTCCTGCCTCAGCCTCCCAAGTAGCTAGACATGTGCCATGACATTCAGCTAATTCTTTAATTTTTTGTGGAAATGGGGGTCTCCCTATGTTACCCTGGTCTCCAACTCCTGGGCTGGAATGAAGGATCCCTCTGCTGTGGCCTTCCAAAGGGCTGGGATTATAAGCCCGACACCTGCCTGTCTTTCCCTCCGTCTTTAAGTGTCTTTCCTCTGTGTCTGTCTGTATTTTAGCCCCTTTTTATAAGGACAGCAGCCATACTGGGTTAAATAACCTCATTGATTCTTAATTACCTCCTTCAAGATCATATCTTCAAATTAAGTCAGATGTACTCAGGGTCAGGGTCTCAACATATGAATTTGGGGGACCCAAGTCAGCCCACAAGAATTGCTAAGAGTTTTTTTTTTTTTTTTTGTAGAGACAGTTTCACTCTATGGCCCTCTGTAGAGTGCCGTGGCATCATACAGCTCACAGCAACCTCCAGCTCCTGGGCTTAGGAGATTCTCTTGCCTCAGCCTCCCGAGTAGCTGGGACTACAGGCGCCCGCCACAATGCCCGGCTATTTTTTTGTTTTTGCAGTTCAGCCGGGGTTGGGTTTGAACCTGCCACCCTCGCTATATGGGGCCGGCACCCTACTCGCCGAGCCACAGGCGCCACCCAAATTATTAAGAGTTTTAAGATGTCACCTATAGAGTATAGACTCCAAGCATGTGACCACACAGGACATGTGCCCATGAAGCCAGCCCTAGGCTGGATACACATGGTGTGGGAGCAGTATGGAGCTTGGAGGACTTAGCCCCCCACTCCCAGACCTGGAGGGGTCGTGAAAAGTGAGCACTCTTGGCTGAGCAGACTTGTAAAGGATGCCGAGCAGTGTCCTTGGGTGACAGCCAGATTTTGTGAAGAGAATGGAAAGGATGAAAATGGCATTAAGCAGGTGGAAAATCAACAGAACATCATCCTGGACAGGATATGGGAGGGGGATCAGCGGTGGCAGGTGAGCCCTGGCAGGAAGTGTGTGAGGGTGAGAACATAACCAGAGGAATTTACACTTTATTTTCAATTTCACTGGCTTTCAATCCCAGCTTCTGCTATAAGCCTCATAGAGACAGAGTCACTGGTGGGCCTTGTGGGAATTTTGTGCCGTCCGCCCGCGTCTTTGGGTGGTCTTGACTTCAGAGGATGCAACATTGAAGAGGTGGACACTGAGGTCCCCTCTGCAGGTCAGGAGAGCGCCTGGGCTCCCACAATGGCAACAAAGGTGATTCTTAGCACATCCCTGTAGCTCTCTAACAGGGCAGTGTCAGTCCCTTGAATATCTGCTCGGGTGTTATTATCCTTGATATCTTATAATCATTCCCAGGGAACAACAACAAAAAAGGCCTGTCTGTATTTACTCTGGTAGAAATACAGGGAATTAATAAATACGTTTAAAGAGCTACTGCTTTGGAATATCACTGCAGGAAATTAAATATGTGAAGTAGAGGTAAAAGCAGCTTTCAGAAAGCTGCATAATGAAAATACTAATATATCTTTGCATCTGTTTCTTATTTTCTATGCAAATCTCATCAAACAAGATTATAGTGATTCTTAATTATTTTAATAATATCAATAATTAAAAAGTTTAAGTAATATACATTCATTGTAGAAAATTTAGAAGATACAAGTTGAGCAGCCCTGATCTAAAAATCTAAAATCCAGAATGCACCAAAATCCAAAAGTTTTTCAGCATTCACATGACACTCAAAGGAAATTCTCATTAGAACATTTCAGATTTCAGATTTTCAGATAAAGGATATTCAACCTGTACAGATAAGCCAAAAGAAGGTGATATCACTATAATCCTGATACCCACTTTTATTTATTTATTTATTTATTTATTTTTGAGACAGAGTCTCACTATGTCACCCTGGGTAGAGTGCTGTGGGATCACAGCTCACAGCAACCTCCAACTCTTGGGCTTAAGCAATTCTCATTCTCCTGCCTCAGCCTCCCAAGTAGCTGGGACTACAGGCGCCTGCCACAACGCCCGGCTATTTTTTTGGTGCAGTTTGGCTGCGGCCGGGTTCAAACCCTTGGTATATGGGGCCAGCACCCTACCCACTTAGCCATAGGGGCCACCCCTTACTTTCTTTTAGGTATTTTTATTTCTTCTAGTCTTTTTTTCTATCACTGAGTATCCATATACTTTCTTTTTGCAAAAAATAGGGTCCTATGTTACATCGTGTTCAGTAGCCCACCTTTTACCACTCGACATGGCAGCGATGAACAGACCTTGTACACATTATGTTAATGACACGCTGCCAACTTTGAAGTCACATTCCTCAGGGAAATAGCCAGCTGGCCACTTGATGACATGTGGATGGCCTGGACCCTCTGGAACACGATTTGTCCTCATCAAACTCCATTCTTATGCTGGGTATGGACTGGCCTTTCCCAGTCACAATGCCTCTGGTAGGGACCCTTGTTGGTGGATTTACAGTTGAAACAGCTCTGATGAGAGGCCGGTGTGGTGGCTCACACTGGTAATCCCAACACTCTGGGAGGCCAAGGATCCTTGAGCTCAGGAGTTCAAGACCGCCTGATCAAGGGCCAGACCCCTGGCTACTACAAATAGAAAAATTAGCCTGATGTTGTGGGCGCCTGCAGTCCTAGCTACTCAGGAGGTTGAGGCAGGAGGATTGCTTGAGCCTAGGCGTTGGAGATTGCTGTGAGCTATGATAATGCCACTGCATCATACCTAGGGTGACAGAGTGAGACTCAGTACCAAAAATGCAGAAAAATGTCTCAGCACTGGTAGCTCAGTGGTTAAGATGCCGGCCACATGCACCAGGTTTGAACCTGGCCCAGGCCTGCTAAACAATAATGACAACAACAACAAAAAAATAGCTGGGCATTGTGACTGGCACCTATAGTCCCAGCTACTTGGGAGGCTGAGGCAAGAGAATCGCTTAAGCCCAAGAGTTGGAAGTTGCTGTGAGCTATGACACTAGGGCACCCTATGGAGGGCAACAGAGTGAGACTGTCTCAAGAAAACAAACAAACCTTGGAAGGCACTGATGGCTCAGTGAGTAGGGCGCCGGCCCCGTATACCAGAGGTGGTGGGTTCAAGACCCAGCCAAAAAAAAAAAAAAACAACAACTGCAAACAAACAAACAAACCAAAAAAAATCTCTCATGAAAAAACTCATTTTACAATAAAATAATCTGAGGGAGCAGCCTTGCACCCACGACATTCCACTGTCCTAACTGCACACCTTATCACCCTGAAGCAGTTGGCTTTGTGAAATTCTGATGTGGCTGCTGGGGGCCGGGAGGCTGCTTGAAAGATAGGCTCTCCACCAAAGACCAGAGTGGGAGCACTGTCTTTCTTTCACACTGGAATACAGAGGTCTGACAACCAAGGGCAAATGGGAAGGCTCCCCTTACTATCACAGCTAGGCAGCCACTCTCTTTGTTTGGGGTAGGGGGTGGCTTTTGGCTTCCCACTTCTTCAACTCTGAGTTCTGCTAATTTAATGGTCTTGGATCTCAAGTGAGAAATGATTCCGTGTGGACACAGCAATGGTTTCACAGACCAGGAAGCTGGAGACTATCCTTCTGGGATTTGTTTGTTTGTTTGTTTGTTTTGTAGAGATAGAGTCTCACTTTATCATCCTGGGTAGAGTGCCATGGCGTCACACTGCTCACAGCAGCCTCCAACTCCTGGGCTTAAGCGATTCTCTTGCCTTGGCCTTCCGAGTAACTGGGACCACAGGCACCAACCACAATGCCCAGCTAGTTTTTTTGTTGTTGTTGCAATTGGGCCAGGGCCGGGTTTGAACCCGCCACCCTCAGTGTATGGGGCTGGTCCCCTACCCACTGAGCCACAGGGGCCACCCAAGTCCTTCTGGGATCTTTACACCACTGAACAAGAAGACAAGAGGCTGTTCTGTGGCTCTGAGCATTGATGACAATGACAAGGGCACCAGATGTGCAAGTGCAATGGACAGAAGCCACAGGTGTTGCGTGACTGGAGAAGCAGGGGACAGCAGCTTTGTCTCGGGTGCAAGCTTGCTTCTGTAATGTGAAAAGATACAAGAAGCAGGCTATATCTCAAGATTGGCATGTAGCAAAACATCTTTATTTCTGGCCACCTTTTATACACTGGTGGTCACGTAGACACCAAATCAATGATCTAAAACATTTACCATTACCTAACTTCTTCTATTTAATTCTAAACCTAAGTGGCAGACATCAAGTCTGCACAACAACAAATGTTTTTCTGCTTTACATTCTCTAAAACATGCATCATCCATTTGTGTAAAAGATCTAAAAAAATCTAAAGCTGCAAGGGAACTTATTCTTTTAAGTTTTCTATGTGCCCATTAAGTTAACCTCTAATGGAGTTTATGACTCTGTTTTTCCACAGTGCTGAGAGTTTTAGGCCATTAAGACAATATGTATTTAACACTTGTCAACCTCTGGACCATATTACCAAGTCGGGGGGCTCTCAACCTCTGACCCTGTTGGGCTTGATGGCTGCATAACTTCAGAGTTTCTGTTTCTGGGTTTTTACCTCCAATAAACAGCCTCTGTGTATGCCTCAGGGCAGCCCAGCTTTCTTGCTTTTTCTGCGTTAGCAAAAGTCATGTTAACCCATTCTTTCCCAGTCTCAATGGAGCACATATGTGGGTATTTTTACCCCTCCCCCCTATGCCAGGGGTCTGAGTCTGAGCTCAGGGAATTCTGGGCACCAATGATTCTATATCCAGGAGGGAGAAGTTAATATAAAATCAGCAGCAGTCCAGTGAAAAGTCGCTGAGGACCGAGAACCATCAGAGATGAAGGCTTGGTGCCCATCATCAAGGAAGCAAGGCTGAACAAATTCGATGGTTAATTTTATACTTGGTGTCAACTTGACTGGGGTGTTTGGTAAACTACCATTTCTGAGTGTCTGCGAGGGTGTTTCTGCAGGAGGTTAGTGCTTGAATTGCCTCACGCTAGACCACAGCTCTTACCAGGGTAGCTGGTGTCATCCTGTCTGCTGGAGACCTGGACAGAACAAAAGACAGAGGAAGGGAGAACTTACCCCTCTTCCTCAGCAGGGACATGTCATCCTTGCCCTCAGACATCAGAGCTCCTGATTTTCAGGCCTGCCAGCTTTAAGACCAGGGTCTTGTGCCCCTTCTCGGCCTTCGGACCCAGACGGTGCCTGACCAGTGCACACATGGCAGCTAGTGAAGCATCTCCATGACCCCAGGAACCACTTCCCATAATTAACCTCTTCTTGTGCACCTATACCCACACACAAGAATGTGCGTTGGGGATCTAATACATTATTGTTAACTGAAGTTTAAACAAAGGAGAGTAAACACTGAACAGTCAAAGGTGGGGCATCTGTGGGTGTCTGTGGGGTCAGCTCCATTCCCGCCCTGCTGTGTCTTCCTCTGCAATTCGAAGAAAACTCTGTCCCAAGGGTCCCTGCCCTCCAACTTACCATCACGGATGTGGAGGGAATGGAGCAATTTTTCCTTTTCTGCATTTATGAAAAGCATTGCATAAAACTGTCATTACAAAAGTTTTGAGAGGTACAAAAATCAAGAAAGATAAAATCTACCTCCTTGCAGCAGGTGAGACTTACACAGGTGACTCAGAAAGGACGCCGTCGGCTGTTGGTAGTGATCTGTTTCAACACTCTTGTGGTGACCCACATACATACAGACATATATATATACATGCATATATTATCTATCTGTCTGTTTATCCACTACTGGTTCTTTTTCTCTGAAGAACCCCACTCCAATGATCAATGTCCCATATGAGGGCAAAAGTCACACAGCAGGATGGTGGAGAGAGCACATTAGAGATGCAAATCACAGCTTTGTGAAAAATCACGCACACCTGGTTTTGTATTTATTTGTATATACAGGGCACCCCAAAGTCACCATACATAGGAAACCAGGTACTTGGACCATGTTCACCATGAGTGGGGGAGAGGACTTTATAGAAAGAGCCGGCCAACACATACAGAATATTTTGTAATATTTGAAATGAATAATTTGTAAATAAAGGTACATTTAGTGACAATTTCCCATTTTCCTATGTGTGGTGCCTTTGGGACTCTCTTCTTTCCTTTTTAGAGTGCTGGTAACTGCCATTATTCTTGGACAGTTCAGGTGGGGTGTAACTAAATTGGAAGTTCAGATTCCCTGGAGATAACTGGTAATGATCCCTTGGTAACTGATAATGAGAACATGTGTCACCTCTTTTAGGACAGTGGCAACATCTTCCATTATTGAAGAGATATAATACATTATTGTTATGGAAATTTAAACACATGAGAATAAATGCTGAACAGCCAAAGGTGAGGCTTCTGTGGGCCCCTGTAGGCTCCATTCCCGCCCTTCTGCATCTTCCTTTGTAATTCAGGAAAAACTCTGTCCTGAGGGTCCTTGTCCTCCAACTTGTCGTCAGGGACGTGGAGGAAATGGAGCAATTTTTCCTTCTCTGCTTTTCTCAGGCCCTTGGCAGTGACAGCAGCAGTGGCAGCACAGGTCATAGGCCCGTCCCTGCAGCGGCACAGGTCATAGGTCATAGGTCACACATCCATCCCTACCCCCCCAACCCCGCCGTCCCAGGAGTGTGGGCAGTGAGTTCTCAGCAGCCTCAGTGGTTCAGTGGACACACATCCATAGGAGCGTTTTCCATTCTTTTTTCCCTTGGCATAAAACTAAGAATGGCTTGATGAAGTTACCAATGTCTGGACAGCTTCATACTTTCCTTCTTTCTCCTCTAAAGAAAATGCTTTACTAATCAATTCCCAATATTAAATTCCCTCTGTTTGAAACCCCTGGGGTTTCACTTCCCCGTAAGTACAACCATAGACACAGGCAAACCGTGACCCAAAGACATGGTGGGTGGGGGATGGTGGTCGACAGGCCAGGACACCATGGGCAGATCAGGTAACAGGATGAGTTCACGAGGTGGAAGATGAGATGCTATGGTTTCCAACTGTAACAGCTGCAGGTGATGACAGGGTCTAGAGTGTGGCCTTGCAAACGGGGCCACAGTGAAATAGAAATGCAGCTTCCCCGCCCTGGTGAGAGGATTGAACCACAAAGCAGTGATGCTACATGATCATTCAAATGCCACCAAAATCAGGACTGGTGGGGCAGGAATGGGATGGGAGAAAGACAGAGGCACGTGACAACATGTCTCCTAGAATTCAGTGATAATTGTATTAGGGAAACACATTTTAATGGCCAAGATAGGCTGCTAGTAATCACATGAATGATTTTCCTGTCTTTGCACTGAGGGATGAATGCAGGAGGGGAAAATCAGAGATGGTTCTGCTTCCTGGCTCCTGTGAGTGGTGAGCTCAGGTGAGAAGGCGTATTTTTCTGAGGAAGCATGCTAGAATCTTAAATTCTCCTCCAGAGTATACAAAATAAAAACAATAAAAGGTCATAGATTAATAGTTTTCCTTGGCTGAAGTCACTGTAGCTGTTAAAAGAAATCCTGTTGATGCCGGAGTTTCAGGTTCTTGGTCTCAGTGATTCGAAGAAGGAATTGACGGACCACAAGAGTAGTGGTAAGTCATGATTTATTTACAGGAAAGAAGAATTACAAGGAAAAACTAAACCTCTAGGCAGAGAGGACCCAGGAGGGGAACAAACTCTCCTGCTCCCTGTCCAAGGTCCAGCAGAGGTCTGTGTTGGAGGGGAACAAGCTCTCCTGCTCCCTCTCTAAGGTCCAGCCGAGGTCTGCATTGGAGGGGAACAAGCTCTCCTGTTCCCTCTCGGAGGTCCAGCCGAGGTCTGCCCCTGAGCTCTCTGCTCAGGGGTTTATATAGTCCCAGGGAGTTGTTTTGCCTGAACTTCTTAGTGCATGGGTCTTCGTCAGTTACAGCCAACTGTCCAATGAAGACCCAGGCCCTGGAAACTGACATGACATTGACCAGTCAGATGTGCAGGAGGAGGAGACAGCAAGGGCCATCCATGAAATGGACTAGCCAGAAGAGCACGGGAAGGAGACAGCAAGGCGCCAGTGTCTTCCGCACAGGTGTCTGGCCCTTCCGCAAGCTGGTTCCTCCATCCGCCACAGCATCAGCACCGCCAGGGCCAAGGTGGCGGTTGTAGGGCCGCCTTGTCCTGCATCACTGTTATAATCACAAAAGAAAAATATCACAAGGCAGAACATTGTGGCTGTTAAAAGAAATCCTGTTATAATCACAAAAGAAAAATATCACAAGGCAGAACGTTCAGCAGTCCAGCAATTGTGTCAAAATCACCTGTATAGATTCAAAATGACACGTTAGCATTAGTGAATAATGGGGTTAAGGCACTTAAGAAGACCAGCAAAGTACCCTCACTCTAATGAGCTATTTAGAAAAGACCCTACCTTACCTTGTATTTGTGTATTAAATTCCCTAACTTCTCTTTTGCTGAATACTTGCATTGAGGGTAGTTGGAAGCACCTGCATTTCTGGAAACACAAACTAGAACCAAAACATTAATTTGGTATCAAAAAAAACAAAATTTGTGCCTGTTTTATGCTTCAGAAAACCTGACACTCATTTATCTTTTAGCTGGATTTGCTAAGGAAGTGTTTAAGTCATAGTCACAAACTCTGTAACTTAGCTGTGTCCACAGAACAGGCCCTCTATAGAACTCACTGGAATTGATGCTGTCCCCTTGAGGACACTCTATTTCCTGCTATGATCAATGCATTACTGTGAAGTTCATTAGGGTTGGTACAGAGGCTCATCTCTGCTGCCACAGGAAAGCAATGTGTTTAGTCACACGCCTCTGGACTCTTGCAGGTTTTATTTCCAAATAATAACTACAGCCCAGAGTCTACTAAGTTCAGCAAGTTAAAAATTTTATGTAGGCTAAACCTGGGTAGTGGGGCACAAGTCTGGGGACTGGATACTTTATGATGGAAAACTTATCTCCCAAAAGATCTTTTCATTTAACTGTGGATATCTTCTTGAAGTAGGGATTTGTAAGTATAAATCTGAAGGGTAATTTTAAAAAAGATTTTAGCAAAATCAATTAATGTTTAATTACAAAACATTCTCAGCTGCATGCCTTGATCTGTTTTCCACCCGTTTGTACTCAAGTATCTCCAAGTTTTTCCCCTGGGTAGCTGTTTCCCTTCTAAATTCAGGGGCCCTAAATTCAAGATCCCTCTGGAAGCCTCAGTCACTGAGGCAGGAAGATTAAGTGAGAAAAGGCAGTGGGACAGAAGTGTGGCTGCCACAAGGGAATAGCTCAGCAAGCAGCAGGCTAATGTAGAAAAGTACACAATAACTTTCTTTTTCCAAAGTAAATTTAGCTTCATTCCCTCTAATAACAAAAAGACATATGCATATTATAAAAAAAAAATCTCAAATGCATAAAAATCTATAGAAAGCAAAGATCACCCAAATGCTACAGTCCAGGAAAGAGACCATCATAACACTTAGCAGAACTCTCTCAATACAGCACACAATGGGTTCAAACACTCAAGTTATCAACGACTTATATTACGTGCACTATTCTGCAGTTCGCTTTTTCATTCCATTCTACTTCACAGACAAATTTCCATGGCAATGAACACTGACACAATTTTTAATGACAGTTGCATACAATGTATTTGACTCATCTTCTACTGACGGATATGCAGGCTGTTTCCAATGTTTTAATATCATAAACATCATGGAATACATCTTTGGGTTCATGTTTACACACTTGTACAAACTTCTGGTAACAGTGTAGCACCATTTAGGTTTTTGGTGCATGTGGTCAACTTGTCTCCTAAAAGGGCTATGCCGAATTTCATCCTGCCAACAGTGAACAAGAATTCCATTCTTGTCAATTGCTTTAATCGTTGCCAATCTGGGAGGACAAAATTAACAATAATAAAATACACATACTGATTAGCTGTTTTCACTTTCAAATAGGAATACGTTTAGTTTTTCTTTTTACTTTTTATTTATTTATTTATTTATTGTCTGCAGTTTGGCCAGGGCTGGGTTCGAACCCGCCATCCTCAATATATGGGGCTGGCGCCCTTCTCACTGAGCCACAGGAGTGGCCCATACTTTCAGTTTTTAAATTGCCTTTTACAGGGCAGATATTTCTTGGACCTAAATGAAATTTTTAGTTTGCATTTCCCAATGCATCAGTGCCCTGACTCTGGCAAGAGCTGGCTCTCGAGCCTCGGTCCCTTGATGCAGGGTCAGTGAGTCCGCTCCTCCCACAAGTGAATTCGCTCAAATTCACACTGGTTGGTGAGAACATGTGAAAATTAAGGATTCTGTGAAAAGCTCTGCAAATATTCTCTTGCTATTTATGACTGCAAAAGTCTGCAATGAGGCAGATGACAAGCCCCGAAGCAAAGATTTGGTAGGCAATACAGATTCTGGAATAAAAATGCCTTCTGGGAAAACACGTGCAAATCAAGTCTGTAGACCATCTCTCTCTCTCTCTCTCTCTCTCTCTCACACACACACACACAGTGTTTAAAGAACTGGGAACAGGAAGACAGGAGCAGAGCACAACCAGCCTGGGTGTATTGCCTGAATGCTGCTTTATCATTGCCTGAATAGGTATGGGAGTGTTTTCTACCACAGAACAAATTTATAAGCAACATACACATGTCTGATTCACATCTTCAGGGTGATCTGAGCTTACCACAAAGAATGTGGAAAGCTCCAGACACAGGTCCCTTCCCCCTCACCCCACCCTCCAACCCAGAGGCTGACATGGCTGTGCAGAGCCCTGGGGAAGCTGTGGGCCCCAGTCTTTGGCTGACCTTTCACAGAGATTCCTCGGAGCTCTTTCCTGTTTCTCTGAAGCTTTTCTTTCCAGGAAGCCCCTCCAGCACCCTGGTGCAGTGACCTAGCCCTCCCACCCCCATTCCAGCCTTTACTTTTGGTTCTGTTGGTGAGTAGTTCAAATAAAAACCACTGAGCTGGGAACTTGAGCAGAAGCCCTTTTTTCCTGACTCAACCGTCTGCCCCTTTCTTGGCACCCCAGTTGCTAACACAGGGCCTTGGTTCTAGCAGATAATAAACGATATCCATGTTAAACCTCACTTCCTGCACTCTCAGAGTTCAGGGTGTGAACGTTGTCCTACACAGGCTGACCTACCGCCCATAAATTACACCGCTTGGCAGAGGGGCACAGGTCAGCATAATTCTCAAGAAGTCAGTAAAATTCATCATGTTAGAAGTCTCATACCTATGGAAACAACAGAATATTTTCTCCACATTTTGGGGTGTTGAGAAAAGGGACAGAGGTCCTTCAAGGCAGGGACACTAGCACCTTCCTGGAGGCTGCCCCGTGCCTCACAGGATGGAGACTAGGGGTCTTCATGAGCTCTGTGATCAGAGGGAGCATTCACAGGAGACTAGGGGTCTTCACGAGCTCTGTCTGTGATCAGAGGGAGAATTCACAGGAGACTAGGGGTCTTCATGAACTCTGTCTGTGATCAGAGGGAGCATTCGCAGGAGACTAGGGGTCTTCATGAGCTCTGTCTGTGGTCAGAGGGAGCATTCGCAGGAGACTAGGGGTCTTCATGAGCTCTGTCTGTGATCAGAGGGAGCATTCACAGGATGGAGACTAGGGGTCTTCACGAGCTCTGTCTGTGATCAGAGGGAGCATTCACAGGAGACTAGGGGTCTTCACGAGCTCTGTCTGTGATCAGAGGGAGCATTCACAGGATGGAGACTAGGGGTCTTCACGAGCTCTGTCTATGATTGGAGGGAGCATTTTCAGGCTCGTTCTCAGTTTCTCCATAGGTCTCAGTCTCCACACTCTTAATAGGATGCAGGGTTAATTCCTACTAATTAACATTTATTAGCCCACTAGGAGGCAAATCTAGTGAACAGGACTGGATCAGTTCGCAGAGGATTTTGACACTTTCCTGCCATCGTGGTGTCTGCTCACTCATCATCAGTTGGGTCATTGCCAGCTAACCTGCCACGTCCTGAAGCCGTCCAAGGGTCATACCCTACAAAGGTGCCTGGTTAATGAGGTCACTGGTCCACAAAGTCTCTGGAGTGCCTCTGTGCTGACCAATATCCTTGTCAATATCTGTTTTCAATGAACATACAGCCCAGGAGGAAAGGTAGGGTCTCCCAGCACACAGTAGCACCTGGGGACTTCATAGGAAGCCTCTGCCCAGCCCTAGATCCACCACATCAGAGGCTGGGTGGGGCCAGCAACCTGTTTTTAAGCCCTGTGGATCACTCTGGTGCACCAAAGTGGAGGAGGAGCCAGCTGAGCACGTCCCACCCATGACACCAGCATCACCTGGTATGGTGACCGTGGGTCTGGTGCGAATCAGGGTCCCTCCATGACCCCTCTAAAGGTCCTGCTCCTAGAGAAAAACAGTTTAACATAGTCAGTTCCTATCATTTCTCTTTTGAATTATTAGTGGAAATTTGTCAACAAGATTCCTGGAGAATTTCCCCAAATTCAGCCGATACAGGTCAGGTCACATCTCTAAGACAAGCTCAGTCAGCCTCAAAACAACTTGCACTGAACACTCAAGGCCTGCTGCTCCTTCCACTCCACGTGACCAAGAGCTGCCAGACTAGGGTGGCTCGCAAGACGACATCTCGTCTAGCCCTGTCCCTGCCAGTCTTAACACACAGGCCGTGCAGAAGCCTTGTGAGCACAAGCATAACCACACGTGTGACAATCAAGTAGGGACAGTAGCTCTGGTGCCCGTGGGCCTGGGCTCTCCCGGCTGCGGACATGGGTCTGTCTGAGGTCTGTCCATCAGATCAACCTCATTGCAGGCCTTTTTCTGGAGAATTTTAACTCCATGTTTTTGATCTTGGTTGTGTCCCCTGACACTGTCTGATTCCTGAGGACTTCCTTCTTTGACTATTAGCCTGGACTTGATTCTGACTGTGATTAGCCCGACCATAACTGATTCACCCAGAAAATTTAAAATAAATAAATAAAAGGCCTGGGCCTGTGCCCAGTGCACTGAGACCTGCTTAAAGCCCTTCGGGAAATGATTTCCTTCAGGGCTTCTGTTCCTCATCAGAGTCACTCTCTTTCCTCTGTTGTACTCAGCAGTGCTTATTACAGCTGAAGTTCTGGTTATGGGAGTTCATGGAGATAATTTAACTCAACTCAGTTTATAAGGAAACACTTGCTCTGTGGAGGCTGCCGGGCCAGGCCCTGAAGAGATGGGCCCTTCATTCCCAGGGATGGTGACAAAGTGAATAATGGTCCAGGTCCTCATCCCGGAAACCTGTGAGGACTTTCCATGAGACAAGGGACTTTGCGGGTATAACTAAAGACCTTAAAATGAAGACATTTTCCTGGATTATCTGAGTGATGACAAGGGTCTTCATAAGACAGAGGCAGGAGGGCCAGAGTAAGAGGAGGAAGGATGGGGAGAGAGAGGGAGAGAGAGGGAGAGAGATTTCATTAAGCTACAGTGCTAGAAAAGGCAACAGATTATCCCCAAGAGCCTCCAGGAGAAGTGCTGAAGACCTCTGACTCCAAAACTGTAAAATAATTTATTTATCTGTAGCTGTACGCCACCAAATTTGTGGTAATTTTTTCTGGCAATAACAGAAAACACAGGGAGTTTATAATCTGCCTAACAGAGACAGGACGACACAACCGACTTTGATTTAACTCAGAAAGTGACAGTACAAAATAGAAATGCAAAGAACTTGCTGTGGAAATGCTGGATAAAGCGTGAGTACTTTTGGCTGCAAAGATGAGGGAAGCTTCTCAGAGAATGAGCCCTGGTGACTGGGTTTTCAAAAGGGGAAGAGACAGGGACAGAATTGGGAGGGACGGAACCCAGCACAACGCTGACCCAGGCCCTGTGACCAGCTGGATTCCCAGAAGCAAAAACTATTTGACCAAAAGTTCATACACTCTATTCAGGATACAATAGGTCTTTAAGTTTGTAAAAAAAAAAAAAAAAAAAACACCCTGTAATATCAATGACTACATTATAGGGAATATATGTGATAAACTGTCCTGAGAATTTTAACAGAAACGCAGATCTACACAGAGTAGGCTGTGGTCAGGGCGAACCTGGCTCGTTTTCAGAAATGCAGGCTGGACAGGGCTGAACAGAAGAGCAGAAAAACATGGTTCTTTAAAAGATTTCCATTAATGTTTATAATTAGACACGTCCTATATCCCTGAAAGCAAGCTAAAGGAAATGGTGGGATCCAATAGGATGTTCTCAGCAGAGGAGACTCGGGCTGGAGACGCCGGGGAGACAGACCCAGGCCCGGGTGGAGGAGACTTGGGCTGGAGACGCCAGGGAGACAGACATAGGCCCCGGTGGAGGAGACTCACACTGGAGACGCTGAGGAGACAGACCCAGGCCCGGGTGGATGAGACTTGGGCTGGAGACGCCGGGGAGACAGACATAGGCCCGGGTGGAGGAGACTCACACTGGAGTTGATGGGGAGACAGACCCAGGCCCGGGTGGCAGGTTTGGTGGTTTTATTCGGCTGAGTCAGACCTGTGATTGTAATTTTGAAGGGCTCTAGTTCAACCTGGGTTTGATCATGAGGCCATTGTTCTGATGAAATAACTTTTGGGGGACAGAGTCTCGCTCTGTTACCCTGGGTACAGTGCTGAGGCGTCACCACAGCTTACAGTAACCTCAAGCTCCTGGCCTCAAGTGATCCTCTTGCCTCAGCCTCCCGGTGTGCTAGGATTACAGGTGTCAGCCATCAGTCCTGGCCCCAATTAAATAAACTTTTAAGCCCCTCTGGTTGGGGCTGGGAAGAACAGAATGGTCTCCATTGCTGCTCTGCACCTGTCACGCTCTCCACTGACGGTTCTCTTGGCACCAGTTAGGAGAGAAGTCCAACTAAGGCCACCCCACACACAGTGGCCTTGGCAGCCATCACTTCTGTCACCTTCCGGAGACCCTTATTCGTTTTTGTGCTGTTCGTATTCATTCCAAGAGAATGCAGAGGAGCAGGTGGTCTCCACTGGCCTGCTCCTGTGAGAAAGGCCTGGGGCTTCTGAGGAAGGGCCCACAGCCACCATGCAGGCCCCAACGCCCTGTGAAGGAACCACGTGCTTTGGGAACCAGCTGTCCTCACCAGGCGAGCCGGGCTCACAGCTGGGTTCTGCGGCTGCTGAGCCTCCCGCCTTCCCACCCGAGCCCAGAAATGTGACCTCAGACTGGCTGCACTCAAAAGGTGTCTTCTGACTCCTCCTGTCCGTCCTCGAAGCTTTGTCCTGAGGCACTGAGCGGTTATTCTGGTTTTCATCGTCTTCCACTGGGATACTCGGCACATCCTCCAGAAACAGAGGAGAAGGGCAGCGGAAGGACTTCAGGGAGGTGGGGGGGTCTTCGGCAAAGTACAGGCTGGCTTGGGCACTCTCCAGAGTGTTCAGGACCTAATTATCGAAGAAGCAAGCATGGGGTGAGCGCGAGCGGCCTTTCTCCTTCTCCCTATTACAGAACATATATATATATTTGAAACAGAGTCTTGCTGTGTCTCTCTCAGTAGAGTGCTGTGGTGTCACAGCTCACAGCAACCTCAAACTCTTGGGCTTAAGCGATTCTCTTGCCTCAGCCTTCCAAGAAGCTGGGCCTACAAGCGCCCGCCACATCTGGCTATTTTTAGAGACAGGTCTCACTCTGGCTCAGGCGGGTCTTGAACCTGTGAGCTCAGGCAATCCACCTGCCTTGGTCTCCTAGAGTGCTGGGGATTACAGGCATGAGCCACTGAGCCCAGCCTAAAGAATATTCTTTCACTTTCATGAAAGTGAAGTTCAACTGCAGAATTCTGAATTAGAAGAGATCTTAAAGATTAACTAAATCCCTTTTTTAAGGGGTAAATTAAAGGAGCTGAAGCAAGACATGGAAGAAAACTGTGCTGAGTTAAAGGCCCAGAGGCCAGGCTTCAGATGCACACTCCGGCCGACCAGCTATGACCTCGGGCTGGCTCTTTACTACAACCACATGTGGGGACTGGACAGGAAAGGTGGGTGCTGGTCACACCAGAGTTACCAGGGGAGCTTTCTGACAGTATAGACCGCTTGGCCCCAACATGAAGATTATCATTCAAAAAATAAGGAGACAGGAGAGCAGGAGCCTGCATTTGGAGGCTTCCCAGGTGGTATGGGTGTGCGGCCTGGTGGAGAACCCTTTAGCTGATAGGACATGCAGCACAAGACTTCACATGCACCGTTTCTTTTTTTTTTTTTTTTGTACAGATAGAATCTCACTTTGTCACCCTCGGTAGAGTGCCGTAGCGTCACAGCTCACAGCAACCTCCAGCTCTTGGGCTAAAGCGAGTCTCTTGCCTCAGCTTCCTGAGTAGCTGGGGCCACAGGCGCCCGCCACAAAGCCTAGCTAGATTTTTTTGGTTGCAGTTTGGCAGGGGCCAGGTTTGAACTCGCCACCCTCAGTATATGGGGCCGGTGCCCTACCCACTGAGCCAAAGGTGCCACCCCACATGCACCGTTTCTAACAGTACACACAGAGAGCTTTACAATTGGCAAAGCACTTTCACGTATCTTATTAATCCTGCAGAAACGATGTTTTTATTCTCATTTTATAGCTAATAAGGCTGAGGCTTTAAAAAAGGAACCAGTATCACTAGCCAGGAAGGCAGACACCTATTGTTTACTGTGGGATCTCACAGCTCCTGGCCTTCTGACTCCACGGTACAAGCTGTGGCTCCATCCTGGCCGGGGCTCCACCCAGCTTTCCTGCTAGTGCTATCAGGCCTAGACAGCTCTCCTGACTTCCAGTCCAGTGCTCTCCACATTCTGATTATGTCAACTCCTTTTAAGCCTCCCTTGGCTCTATGATAGACCCAGGATAAAATCCAAACTCCTAGAATAGAATTCATGTTCAACCTGGAAGCTTTCATTATTATTTTAAATTTTTTGTTGGCTGGGTGTGGTGGCTCATGCCTAATCTTAGCACTCAGGGAGGCCAAGGCAGGTGGATCAACCGAGCTCACAGGTTCAAGACTAGCCTAAGCAACAGCGAGACCCTGTCACTACTGAAAATAAAAAAACTGAGGCAAGAGGATTGCTTGAGCCCGAGATGGAGGTTGCTGTGAGTTATGACTCCATGGCATTCTATCCAGGGTGACAGAGTAAGATTCTGTCCCACAAAACAAACAAAAAAAATTTCCTTTTGTAGAGATGAGGTCTTGCTATATTGCCCATGCTGTTCTCAAACTCTTGGCCTCAAGCAATCCTCCAGCCTTGGCCTCCCAAAATGGTGAGATTACAGGTGGGAGCCACGTTGCCTGGCTGTGTATGTTACTTTAACCCCATCCAGACTTCCCCCTAACGCCTGCACCACCTCCATGATGGGAACCACCCACAGGCTTAGTGCCATGGGCGTCGTCACCCCTGGGCCTTTGCAGTGTTGATTCCCTGTGCCTGGAATGTCTTTTCATCCTCACTGCTGCCTGGATGCGACCTGTTCTTCAGACCACAGCTAAGCTGCACCTAGAAGCTTGCTGACCCCACAGGCTGGAGTGACTCTGACTCCACGCTTGCACACGGACCCAGGCTTCCGTCCATCATGGACCTTCTCCTGGGGACCAGGGTCCACGTTACTGATCTGACGCCTCTGTTGAGCCTGAGGGTGGCCACTGTGTCTTGGTCACTGTTATATCCCAGCACCTATCACGGACTCCGGCACATATAAAGCCAGCATTAAATAAGCATCTGTTTACTCACACAAACCAATAATTGAGTGGGTGATTAAATCTACGGAGATGAATAAATGTAAGAATGAGTGAGGGAAATGGGCGTGCATGTTAATAGGCCGGATCTCTTAATGAAGACTAAGATATTCCCTCCACACTGCACACAAGTCTCTTCCCTGACTTCGTGGAGGCATGGCTTCACACAGTGACCTCCAGCAGAGAAGCAAATGAAGGACTTTCTGGTTGTGAAGCTGTCAGATGGCGTTCTCTGACGGAAGCCGGTTCTGTCCCATCCAGACACAGTTATCCCCAAGACCCCCGGGTTCCACATGCTGGGGAAACCTCACAGATACACACCTCATCCATCGACGGCCTAGACTTGGCCCTCGCCGCAGCACACTGGCCTGCCAGACAGAACAGCTTGGCAGAGAAATTCCGAGGACAGGGCGGTACCTTCTTATCCAAAAATGAGAGACAGGCCTGGAGGCCTCTCTTCTCCATCAGTTGCATGAGGAGATCCCGCTAGGAAGAAGAGGAGATGGCCTCAGCACCCAGGACTTGGCCAGGAAAACAGCCGAGGGGCCTGGGCTTAGCGAAGGCAGCTCTCACCAGCTGGATATGTTTGGGTTCGTCTAACACCACTCGGCATCCCGTTAGAACTTCCATTATTACCTACAAGAATATGCAGAAAGTCGGCTGTTTGGACACACAAGTATACCTTGCTGCAACTATTAGCCGTGCATGTATGTTCATGGTTCCTTCCAATTAATGATTTTATATTTTATTATTTGCTTGACCGCATGAAATTAATGTATACGACAGGTAACAGAATCAAACAATAAAGCCTTTGAAAAATTCCTTTCAGAATTCACAGCATTCTTGACAACAGATTGTCGTCCCTTGCTAGCTGGTAGTAGGCACTCACAATCCCAAGGCTGTAGACGTCTGTCTTGATGGAAAGTCTCCCTCCTCTGACACACTCTTCAGGGAGGTACCACAGATGTCTGCTGCTGCTGGCCGTACTCATTGTAGAATTCTGATGTTCCAGCTGGGGTCGGAAGTGTGCCATGGCAAAGTCGGTTAATTTGGCTTGAAATTGATCGTCCAGAAGTACGTTTGCACTGAAATTGCAATCAAGAACAAACCAGACAAAACATCTCAAAAGCACCCTGAAAGCTTTTTCAAGATATGTGGGGAAAAAGCAACAGCCATTTACCTTCAGTTTTCCCTGACCTTCAGCAAAGGTCTATTTATGTACTTTGGACAGGTTCAAGGCAAAGGGCAAACAGAAAAAAATTCACCAGAGGGGTTTGCTCCCGTGTATCTATGCTGTCTTGGTGATTCTTTATTTCTACTGAGGAGTAAGGAACATGGAAGATGTCACTTCTAATTCTCTCATCTCTCAGAAATGAGCACTAGGGCCGTGGCTTGGGGTGTCTCGGGTTGATATGCAAAGTATGAGACAGCAGGCTCCTCAGAACAAGCAAGCTCCTGGTGTCTCAGGACAGAGAACACTGCTCACTATCTGCTGTGTTGCCCTGAGGGAGTTCTCATGTGAGTCACATAACCTTGAACTTCAGTTAAAAAAAACTGAGAAAAATACAAGTTTATGTCACCATGTGCTGGCAGGTGCAATTAACAAAATACCACTGCCCCTCAACATATACTGAGATTAGAACCTGATAAACTCATCAAAAATTGAAAATATCAAGTTGAAAATACATTTCATGTGCCTAAGCTACCAAACACCCTAGCTTAGGCTTGCTGATCTAAAACATGCTCAGAACGAGTTACTTGCATTAGCTCACCCTCATGCAAAACCAGCTACCACAAAGCCTGTTTTATAACAGTGTTGACTATCCCACGGAACATGTCAAGTACTCTACTGCAAGTGGAGACAGAATGGCTGTGCGGGTACTAGAAGCGTGATTTCTACTAAGTGTGTCTCACTTTGTGTCAGTGTAAGGTCAAAGAAGTGTTAAGTCAGGCAGCTGTAGACGGGCGTGTCTGTCCAGAGCCGCCTGTCCTGCACGGCTCACTAGCAATTCTCAAAGATAATGTCAACTCTCCCTTTGCCAACATAAATACAGCCTTTTTAGTTTGGCAGACACATTTTCATGAACAAAAATGTAAGATTTTAAAAACAAATGTTTTTAAGCACACATGTGTACACCAGGGGAACTGCAGCAGAAAGCGCTGTGAGATGGGGCTCCGGGCACTCACCTGGATATGCTGCCGCAGACGACCGCCGGCCGGGCGCTGTGCAAGTAGTGAATGGCTCTGGACGCGCCTATTAATATGCTGGTTCGAAGGGGCCAAGACAGCGGGGCCGTGTTACCCTAAAAAGACAACAGCCGGGGGTTTGGCTGTATGTTCTGAAACACACGGTAAAGTGGGGCAGGGTGAGGAACCTTTGGTTTGCCGCAACCAATTTTAATTCCAGAGGGGTTTCTTTTTGCCACTGATGACAGCTCCAGGCTTCCTTATAGACAATGGAAACACCATGTCTAGGGAATGAAGCTAAGCGGGTTGGGCCAGGTTAGTACTTGGATGGGAGACTGCCTGGGAATGTTGGGCGCTTGGGCCTAATTTAAAAATTTATATTAAAAAAATACTCAAAAATGTTTAATATTAGCTTAATTAAAACATAGTAAGGTAGCACTTTAAAAGCTCATCAATTAAGATTTTAAAATTATTGTGGCACAATAGTATGGGTAATTGCAAATAATCTGCTTTTATTCTCACCCTGACACTCAACCTATTGGGAATTAATTTTTAAAACTTAGCCTTCAAAAACATCTTATGAATCTTGCACAAAGTCATGACATTTATTCAACTTTCTTCTCTTTAAGGAGGATGTAACACTTTATGTCTATCCTCTGTGTTGAGCTACTTTGTATAAAGTTACACACATTAAAATTATCTGAGAAATAAGGGTGGTTGGTAATAACTCCCTGGAAGTACAGAATCAATAAGGAGTTAAGAACCCACAAATCACTTGCCAAACGTGTTGCACAAAGCACTACGCTCAGGTATTTATACAGAGGTCTAAGAGTAAGACATTAATTCAAGAAGCAGGATCCGTGGGAGCCCTGGCTGACCCTCACGTGAACACACCTCTCCTGGCACCCTCAGAGTCTCAGCTACACTCTCAGGGGACCCGGCAGGACGAGAGGCCTGACTCACCACACACTGCAATCTATCACACAGTGTCCCGTTTCTCATATACGGATAAACCAGACAGAACCGTTCAGTCTCCGTGAAGTATGCAGCCAACTCCAGGATGTTTGGATGATGAAACCTTAAAACAAAAGCTGTTTAAAGCCATCAAATTGTTTATTCAAACAAAGAACAACCCCCCCCCCCCACTTTAGGAGTAGTAGGGTGGGATGGGGAATAGGTTTAAAGCAGAATATAAATTCTGCTGATGAAGAAGTAATTTCACTGGACACACAACACAAATTTGCTTTTCAAATTGGTCTAGAGTGCTAACAAATACTAGGTACTGTTTTGATTGACTGTGACCATGTAAATGTTAATAAGAATCCATTACCTTTCTACACTAAAATGAACTGCCCAAAAAGAAGTGAAAGAATTGATTCTATTCACAACAGAATCAAATAAACCCAAAATGCTACAAATAAAGTTAATCAAGCAGGTGAAAGATCTGTACACAGACAAGTATAGGACATTGATGAAAGAAACTGAAAAAAGACAAATAAATGGAAATATATCTCATGGATTAGAAGAATTAATATTATTAAAATGTCTATATTACTCTAAGTTATCTATAGACTCAATACAATCCCTATCAAAATCCAAATGGCATTTTTAACAGAAATAGATAAAATAACCCTGAAATTCATGTGGAACCATGAAAGACCCCAAATAGTCAAAGCAATTTTGAGAAAGAAGAACAAAGCTGGAGGTCCTCATGTACTGATTTCAAACTATATTACAAAGCTACAGTAATCAAAACAGTATGGCACCGGCATAAAAACAGATACACAGACCAGTGAAATAGAACAGAAAGCTCAGAAACAAACCTACACGTATATAGTTAACTAATCTTTGAAAAGAGTACCAAGATTACATTAGAGGGAAAGAGAAATCTCTTCAACAAATGGTGTTAGAAAAATAGGATATTGGGCAGCACCTGTGGCTAAGTGGGTAGGGCGCTGGCCCCATATACCAAGGGTGGTGGGTTCGAACCTGGCCCCAGCCAAACAGCGACAATGACAAAAAAAGAAAAACAGGATATCCACATGCAAAAGAATTAAATTGGACCCTTGTCATATATCACATACAAACATCAACTCAAAACCAATTATACCCTTAAATGTAAGATTTAAAACCATAAAAATCTTAGAAGAAAACATAGGAGAAAATCTCAATGGCCCTGGGCTAGGCAATGATTTCTTGGATATTACACCAGAAGTAGAAGAAACAACAGCAAAAATAAACAGCTGGGATCACATTAAACCAAAAAGCTTCAGCACAGCACAGGGAACAGAAGGAAGACACAACCTACGAAATAGGAAAAAATATTTGCAAACCATACATTTGATAATGGTCAATACATAAAATATATGGCGAACTCATATAACTCAATAGCAAAAAAGCAAATAATCTGATGGGCCAAGGTCCTAAACAGCCATTTTTCCAAATAACACACAAAGGGCTATATGGAAAGGCACTCAACTTTGCTACTTACCAGAGAAATGCAAATCAAAGCCACATGGGCTGTCGCCTCACACTGATAGAATGGCTATCATCTAAAATTCAGCAGTAACAAGAACCAGCCAGGGTGTGGAGAAAATGGACTCCTTATACCCTGCTGGTAGGAAAGTAAATCTGTACTGTCATTATGGAGGTTCCTCAAAAACTAAAAACAGGTCTAGTGCATGGCCCAGCAATCCCACTCTGGATGTATACTCAAAATAAATGAAATTAGTATCTCAGAGAGACATCTGCTCTCCCACACTCACGGCATCACCATCCACAGTAGCCAAGACGTGGAGACAGGGAGTCAGCCGAAGTGTCCATCAGTGGATAAATGGATGAAGAAAGTGATATACACACATATGCAAACATACGCACGCACACACAGTCACACATATATACACACGTAGTCACAGACACACAAATAGTCACACTTATGTACATATACATACATACATTCATACATACATATATACACATAGTCACACACACATATGCACACACACAGTCACACTTATGTACACACAGTCAAACACATACATATATACACAGTCACACATATGCACACACACAGTCACACACAAGCAGTCACACGTGTACACACATACAGTCACACATATGTATACACATACACACATATGCACACACATATATACACACATACACACACACACACCCATAAAAAATTCTGCCCTTTGCAACAACATGGATGAAGGTGGGGGACGTTATGGTGAGTTCCATAGCCAGACACAGAAAATTAAAACACTGCATAATCTCACTTCCATGTGGACTCCACGAAAGTCAAGTTCATAGAAGCAGAGAGAGGAAAAAATTTTAGCAGGAACGAGGGGTGGGGGGATGCAGAGATGCTGGTCAAAGGGCACAAGCTTTCAGGTAGAAGATGAACAAGTTCTGGGGATGTGGTGGTGGGTGTATTAATTCCCTGGGCTGGAGTCATTGTTAGACAACGTATATGTGCTACATCAAATGACAACATTGCTCATACTGAATATTCAGTGTGTACAATGAACAATTTTTATTTGTCAGTTAAGTACTTTTTTAAACTGCACTGAATGCAAACATTAAAAGGTGAGAATACACACAGCTTGGCACAGACGGGAAACTTGGCTCTCAGAGACAACAGCTGTTCAGTGGGAACAACTTCTAGCAGAGGACAGTTGGCATCACGCCACATGTAATGCACGTAGCTAACTGATCCTATGATTTTACTTGTGGGAACTTATCTCACAGACACACTCAAACATGTACAAATAACATATATAAGACTTTCTTGTTGAAGCGTAATTTTTGAATAATAAAAAAGTAGAAAAATATAAAACTCATCAATAGAATGGTAAATACAATTACAGTACAGAATGTACTAGAATATGAAAATAAGCAAAGTGATGTGTTTTTACTACCTCTTGTATGAAAAGAGGAAAATAAGAGAACAAAATGACTATTTGTACACATATAAAATATCTCTGGACATATACACAAGAAACTGATAACACTGTGGCCCTGGAAAAATCATCTGGGTGACCTGATCATAGTGAGTGAGAAAAAAAATCTTTTGGTTTACTCTTTTGCACTTTGCAGGAGAATTGCTTGAGCCCAGGATTTGGAGGTTGCTGTGAGCTGTGACACCACAGCACTTTACCCAGGGCAACAGCTTAAGGCTCTGTCTCAAAAAAAAAAAAAAAGAAAAAAAGAAAAAGAAAATAGTCATGTTAATTGGTCTCCAATGACTCTTAGACTCGCAAATGAATCCCCCCCAAACAATATGCTCATCAAAAGCACATGATTTCTTTGTCCAAGACTCTCTTCTTGAAGAGAGTTGTTATGCTAATGAAAGAGCTTCTATACTAGAATGTCTATAAAGAACAGAGGAAATGGTAAAATACAGACAATTCCAATGTTCTAAGAATCATTTTTCAGCCATGTTAGTCACGCATGATTTAACACACTCCTTGTGAGTTTCTCATTAAAAGATGTTCCAGCAAATTACTTTAGTGATCATTTTAAAAGGTATTTGAAGGAATATACTGGAACAGATTGTCAAAAATGTACCCAACCGACCCACTTTCACTAAATGCCACCCCTGTGCCGTGCAGTAAAATCAGAGATGAACAGAGGTGAAACCCAAGCACGAGGGGGGTTCTGGGGAAGATGTACTCACAGCAGTAAAACTTCCAACTCAGATAAAAATCTCTTCCAATGTTTCTTGCACTGCATGTTTTTCTCCTAAATATCATAGAAAAAGACAAGAAAAAAAAAATCAAGGAAGGACCTCTATTTCTGGGATTCTTAACTTAGGGTCTATAGTCTCCCCAGATCAGATGAACTGTTTTATATATATGCATATGAACACTTTTCTGGGACGAGAATCCTTAGCTTTCATCAGATTTTCAAAAATCCATTAGTCTCCAGACAGATTTAGAACCGCTGTTCTTGAATTAAAAGTTTTTCATGCAGTATATTATGAACTTAAATAAAATCATATGTCTCCCCCCTCAGCGACAGACTGGACTCCTACGTGGCCAAGAGGATTCCTAAAACAGTTGCTGGCCCTGAGAAAGGAGACCAGACCTGCCCGGTCCTACCCTCCCCTTCTTAGAGTCTGTGACTCACCAGTAGTGCTAGGGCTCTGCAGGACATACCCGCAGCCCACTTGAGTCTCTCAGATACTGTGCATCTTAAGCCTTCCTGATCATTGACTCCTGGTCTTGTAGACAGAGCCTCACACTTTGAACCAACTGTCAGCTAAAGAATCTTTAAACCCATCTGTAACCTGTAAGGTCCCACTTACAGCTGTCTCCCACTTTGGACCAACCAATGTATGTTCTCCATGTACTGACTTATGACCTCACCTGTAATCCCCGTCTCCCTAAAATGTATGAAACCAAACTGTCACCCCACCACCCCAAGTCCATGTGCTCCAGGCTTCTCAGGTATGGCTCTGTCTCCAGCCCCAAATTTGGCTCAGATAAACCTTTTAAAATTTTACTGAGTTTGGTTTCTTTCCAGTTGATAATATCATGTTGCCAAAGTTTCTATTTAAACTCTCTTACCATATTTGGCTCTCTGCACATGAGTTCAGAAGTATTCTGAGTCATGACATTCAGAACCTCCCCACCTGATCTCCCAAAGAATCAAATTTGGGTTGCTTGAATTCTACTGCAAAATTTCATTAATTTGACATTTATGACCTGGGTCATTTGGAAACATCAGTTCAAGTTTACTTCAGCATTAATTCGGAAAAGATGAGCTAACTAAACAAGAGAAAATACAATCCCTCACCTCCAAGAAGCTTTTGAAGCTAGCCCTGCACCTGGCACATGAACACTGGACTATAACACAGTGATGCTGTGCTGAGCACCGGCACCACAGCCCACACCGTTCTGGGTCCCTCTGCACATCTCCCGCCCTGCAGTGCTCTGGGTCCCTCTGCACATCTCCCGCCCTGCACTGCTCTGGGTCCCTCTGCACATCTCCCGCCCTGCAGTGCTCTGGGTCCCTCTGCACATTTCCCGCCCTGCACTGCTCTGGGTCCGTCTGCACATCTCCCGCCCTGCAGTGCTCTGGGTCCCTCTGCACATCTCCCGCCCTGCACTGCTCTGGGTCCCTCTGCACATCTCCTGCCCTGCAGTGCTCTGGCTCCCTCTGCACATCTCCCGCCCTGCACTGCTCTGGGTCCCTCTGCACATCTCCCGCCCTGCACTGCTCTGGGTCCCTCTGCACATCTCCGGCCCTGCAGTGCTCTGGGTCCCTCTGCACATTTCCCGCCCTGCAGTGCTCTGGGTCCCTCTGCACATCTCCCGCCCTGCACTGCTCTGGGTCCGTCTGCACATCTCCCGCCCTGCAGTGCTCTGGGTCCCTCTGCACATCTCCGGCCCTGCAGTGCTCTGGGTCCCTCTGCACATCTCCCGCCCTGCAGTGCTCTGGGTCCCTCTGCACATCTCCGGCCCTGCAGTGCTCTGGGTCCCTCTGCACATCTCCGGCCCTGCACTGCTCTGGGTGTCTCTGCACATCTCCGGCCCTGCACTGCTCTGGGCGTCTCCTCATCTTATCTCCTGCCCTGCACTGCTCTGGGTCCCTCTGCACATCTCCCGCCCTGCACTGCTCTGGGTCCGTCTGCACATCTCCCGCCCTGCAGTGCTCTGGGCGTCTCCTCATCTCATCTCCCACCCTGCAGTGCTCTGGGTCCCTCTGCACATCTCCCGCCCTGCACTGCTCTGGGCGAGTCCTCAACTCATCACCACACCAGCACTGATCTGTGTCCGACTCCACATATCCCGCCCAGCAGAGCTCTGGGTCCCACATCACCACACCACCCGACCAGATCTCGGCTGGTCGACTCCTCATATAACCAGCGCGCCAGAGCTCTGCGTCCAGCGTCTCAACTCCCGCCCACCTGA
>CAUYRH010063265.1:0-27545 GCA_963574655.1 Perodicticus potto | reverse complement strand
ATTTTATTGACCTTTTCAAAAAACCAACTTTTTGATTTATTGATCTGTTCTATAACTCTTTTGTTTTCAATTTCATTTAATTCTGCTCTAATTTTGGTTATTTCTTTTCTTCTGCTCGGTTTGGGGTTGGAATGTTCTTCCTTCTCCAGTTGCTTAAGATGTACCATTAAGTTGTTAACTTTCTCTCTTTCCATTTTCTTTTTTTTTTTTTTTGAGACAGAGCCTCAAGCTGTCACCTTGGATAGAGTGCTGTGGCATCAAAGCTCACAGCAACCTCCAATTCCTGGGCTCAAGTGAGTGTCTTGCCTCCGCCTCCCAAGGAGCTGGGACTACAGGCGCCTGCCACAATGCCCGGCCATTTTTTGTTTGCAGCTGTCATTGTTGTTTGGTGGGCCTGGGCTGGATTCGAACCCGCCAGCTCAGGTGTATGTGGCTGGCGCCTTAGCCCGTTGAGCCACAGGCGCCGAGCCTCTTTCCGTTTTCTTGAGGAAGGCTTGCAGTGCCATAAATTTCCCTCTTAGAACTGCCTTTGCAGTATCCCAGAGGTTCTGATAATTCGTGTCTTCATTGTCATTTTGTTCCAAAAATTTGATAATTTCCTTCTTAATCTCGTCTATGACCCATCTATCCCTCAGCATAAGGGTATTTAGCTTCCATGTTTTTGACGGAGTATGCAGATTCCTGTTGTTATTGAGTTCAACTTTTATTTCATGATGGTCGGAGAAGATGCAAGGAATAATTTCTATTCTTTTAAATTTGCTGAGGTTAGACTTGTGACCTAAGATGTGATCGATTTTGGAGTATGTTCCATGGGGTGATGAGAAGAATGTACATTCAATTTTATTAGGATGAAATGTTCTGTAGATGTCTGTTAAATCCCGTTGTTGAATGGTTAAGTTTAAATCTAAAATTTCTTTACTTAGCTTCTTTTTGGAGGATCTATCCAACACTGCTAAAGGAATATTAAAATCTTCAACTACTATGGAGCTTGAGGAAATCCAGTTACTCATGTCTATTAGAGTTTTTCTTATAAATTGAGGTGCATTCTGGTTGGGTGCATAAATATTAATAATTGAAATCTCATCATATTGAGTATTACCTTTAACAAATATGAAATGACCGTTTTTATCCTTCCTTATTTGGGTTGGTTTAAAGCCTATTGTATCTGTGAATAAGATTGCAACACCTGCTTTTTTCTGTTTTCCATTTGCCTGGAATATAGATGACCATCCCTTCACCTTGTGTCTAAATTTATCTATTAAGGTAAGATGAGATTCTTGTATTCAGCAGATATCTGGCCTGAGTTTTTGTATCCAGTCAGCCAACCTATGCTTGGTTTCTTGGAGTCACAGCTTGCCTCAACAGAGGTAACCTGCAGCTATCACTTCTCTCTCTCAGCTGGGCTCCCAGTCTTCGGCTCAATTGGGCAGTTTCTGGAGGGTATCTCTCCTTTTGGACAGGAGCCTCTATTGGAAGCTGCTTCCAGTTGGCCATCTTGCCCCCACCCCCTATTTATTTATTATTAAATCATGGTTGTGTACATAAATGCAATCATCGGGTACAATGTGCTGGTTTTAATATACAGTTTGAAATATTTTCATCGCACTGGTTGACATAGCTTTCATGGCATTTTCTTAGACATTTATATTCTACATGTAGTAAGTTTTCTTAATAGGTCACACAACAGGCCCCTAAGGTCTGACCCTTGGGACTCCAGTCTCATCTTGAACTCCCGGCTGGCTGGCACCTGAGCTTGAGCCATTACTGGTTACTTACCCTTCTGTAAACATGCTGTGCTCTTTTACACCTTTACTCTGCCCTAGTAGTGCTGATTCTTCTTTTTCTTACATTGATTTATCGAGATTCAATTCACATACCATATAATTCATTAATTTAAAACGTACAATTCAGTGAGTTTTAGTTTAGCCACAGATTTGAGCAACAATCACCACTATTAAATGACAGAATGTCTTTGTCTCCCCTTCCCACCAAAAGATCCCATACCCATTAGGAGACACTTGCCATTTGTCCCCACCTTCTCCCCCATCTCCAGCCCTGGCAACCATGAATCTACTTTCTGTTTCTATAGATTTTCCTATTCCAGATTTAATCTTTCAGGATTTCTCAGGTGTTGCCTCTTCTAGTTTGCCTCCCAGTCCCTTGATTTCCAAGACTGCTCTGGGGTCCTGTAATGCCCTATGCAGGGCTCTGCCTTAACACTTATTGTACTGGATATTTGCCTGCCTAAAACCCCAATGTCTAATACATTGTCTGGCTCACAGGTAGCACTCCATAGCCAGGGCTAAACCAATGAATGACAAGGAGGATGACCTCTCAGTGAGTGGATGAGAGGTGACAGTTCATGCTGAACTATCCATTTTTTAGCTCACTTGCCCTTGGGTAAACTCAACAACCACCACACTGATATCTCTTTCATCTCTACAGTTGACGTGCAGCGTCCAGAACCCAGGGAAGCATTACCATAAGTGGTGCAGAAGGAATATATCCTCAGGAAATATTCATGATAACAGCAGTATGAGCTTTACCTAGGGGACTAACAACCACACTCTCAGGCCATCTTTCTGCTTAACTTTTTCAATTTTCTATTTATTTCTTCTCTCTCTCCCCTCCACACACTCCTCCCCATCTCTCCAAACACCCTTAGGCTGTTCACCTTTGTTTTTAAAGCACATTTTAGAATTTCTCTGTTTAACCATGTGGGTCTTAAGATTTAAAAAAAAATACTTTAGCACAAGATGTCTGAATGTGAATCCACTTTGAAAGCTGTTTAATTGTTCTATTTTAATGCACCGAGGTCCCCCCCACCCCGTTGGATATTAAAAAGCTCATTAGCAAGGGAGTGCAAAACAATTAGAAAATACGATGGAATATAAAAGCAAAGCTATTTCATTTTCAGCGTTTTTTTGGTTGAAGACAGAGCGGGGTGCACCCTGAGTCTGGCCGCTTTTCTGTGTCTCTGTTTTTCTTCCTGTTTCAACTTCCTGAAATCTTCTCTTCTGATCTCTTACTCTATCTTTCTTGTCTTTCCTCCCCTCCATTCCTAATTTCTTTCCCTCTTATTTTGATTCTCTCCTCTGCCCATGTTTCTGTTCGAGACTTTCTTTACATTTCAGTTTCTGTTTCCCTGCACTTTCTCTCTTTTTTTTCTTCCTTCTTTCTAACTAGCCTATTTTCTCTTTCTTATCCCCCCAGGATGAGGTAGAGAGGTGGGGAGATGAGCCAAAAAATGAGACGGGAGAGATTGACATTGAGGCTGTATTGCACTTACCACCAGAATCTGCCACCAAAGGGGATGTGCCTGGGCCAGCGAATCACTCATATTTCGTCCCCTTTAAGGGGCCTCACTTTTCTCCTCTATAAAATTAAAGCAAAATAATACCTTCCCAGACTACCTCCCAGAGATGTTAGGGTCAAACCTTGGAATGAATATGAAAAAGGTTTGAAAAGAAACAGACCCCTGTGATTGGCAAGCACTGGAGGGAAAGGGTGGGAGGATGACTGCCTTGCGCTGTGCAGGGACCTAATTAACTGAGGATTGCAGTTCTTGCCCTTTTGAGGAATGTGTTTCTTTTCACCTTTATCCTACTCACCACATCACTTGGTTGTCTGTGTACCTTGTTGGAATGTTCTTAGTGTCTTTGGAGGGGAAGGATAGCGTGCTCCTTTGATGTTGTTGATTTTTATCCTTTCCTTTTCTCTTGCCTTGGCCTAGCTAATGGAACCTCCAGCAGCCAGCTATCTACCCCGAAGTCCAAGCAGTCTCCCATCTCTACGCCTACCAGTCCTGGCAGCCTCCGGAAGCACAAGGTATTAAGTCTCTTATACCTTACTAAAACTCCTTTGCACTCAGGGTTTCCTGAATGGCTGGGTGAAGGTTTTCTCTTCCATTCTATTTCCACAGCACATTAAGACCAGAATTCCTATTCATTTGATTCCATTAACTTGAAGTTCTGGGAATCCCAGCAGGGACCAAGCTTCTAGTCACGTTTATTTATTCTTCTGATCCCCAGTTTATTTCCAGTTACATTCTGGGACTTCTTACAAAGATCTCAAGGACCTATCCTGATCTAATGAGGTAACCAAACCATGTCCTGGGGGTAGATTAAGCACTTGTCTCTTCAATTCAGAGACAAAGCAAAGACAGCATTGAGAGTAACTTATGTCACCTGGCACTAGTCCATATAAATGACAACGATAGCAGTCAAAAAAAGTGGCACTGACTTACTCCCTTTAGTTTTGCTGGATATTGACAAATGAATGTACCCTGGTTTCACTATATCCTTACTTTTCACTACCAGGCAGATTCTGGTGCAGTGTAGGAAGAGAGAGCATATACACATTGCATGGGCCTTAAGCACCATTTACATACCGTAAGCTATCCAAAATAAATATGCCATTAAGATAATACTGTATAAATTTTCTGGCTCCACTATCTAAACAGATTTCCACCCAGAAATCTCTCCTGTCTAGAAAATCTGGAGTGGTCCCTGCCTTGAACCTCTTATACCTGAGGCAGTATTGATGCTGATGTGGTTTCTTCTCCGATTACCACTCTGTGGAGCAGCTTCCTTCAGGATTCTTTTTCTCTCTCCCTGCTCACGACACTTGATATGGGATGGAAAAAGACAAAAAGCCAACAGTATGGCTAGCACCAGCGCAGAATCACAGCTGATCAGAGCTGGAAGACATCTGAGATAGAGATAAATTAGTTTTATTTGATTCCCTCAACAGTTATATAAGGCTGACATCTTACAGATGAGGCATTTGGGACTCAGAAAGGGTAAGTTACTTACTACAGTGACATAACTAGCCGTAGGGCTGGTACGTGAACACTGCCACTGCTGTGCAACAGCCAGTTCACGCTAGTTTGTGAGAGCCAATTGTATATGTTGCTGTCCACCTCTGTTTTCGGTGATATCATGTTGGTAACTTGAACTTTGCCCTGTTGCAAATATTTACACGCTGAAAATTGGCAAATATTATAATCAAGGTGGTTGTGATTTTTTTGTTTCTCTTCTCACAGAAAGTCGGTTATTAAACATTTAACAGCACACCACTGCCTGACATCCATTCTCATGGCCTTTTCTCTACATCAGGTGTTTAATTTCCTGGATAATTTGGCCATTGCCTGCCCCATCATTTCTAATTCCTGTTGTATTCCTTTATTGATCCTTTTAACTTTGGCCCAGAACCTTCTGATTGTCCTGCTAAGCTGTTTGGTTTCCCCAAAGATGGATTTGCAGAACTGTTTGTGTGGCCTGTCTTACCCAGAGATTGTGAGATGAAAAAGCTTTAGTTATTCTTTGCTGAGCAGCAAAAATTGTTAATATGGACATTCCAGGCTATGCGCCTGTAGCACAGTGGTTACGGTGCTGGCCACATGCGCCAAGGCTGGTGGGGTCAAACCCAGCTCGGGCCAGCTAAAGAATGACAACTGCAACAAAAAAATAGCCAGGCATTGTGGCAGGTGCCTGTAGTCCCAGTTACTTGAGAGGCTGAGGCAAGAGGATCACTTGAGCCCAGGAGTTTGAGTTTGCTGTGAGATGTGATGCCATAGCACTCTACCCAAGGCAACATAATGACACTCTGTCTCAAAAAAAAAAAAAAAAAGGGACATTCCAAGGTAAGAAGAACTTACCTCTCTATTTTTCCACTACACTCACAGTGCCACCTATATATGACACTACTTATTATATCTTTGCCATATGCCTTTCTGCTCCTACCTTCCTTCTGGTAAGTGTAACCTATTCTAGCACTTTCCATCAGTCCTTTCCACAAAGTGCTGGAGGCAGGTGGACACTTGGTTGCACACTTAGAGACATTCAGCTTTTCAACTGACATGTCCGGTTCATTTAGGCTGAGGACCCGGCATCCATAAAACCATTGAGGTGAGTGTTCCCATAGTTAAACTGTTTCTCCTGGTTGGGCTTGCAGGCACTTGTGGCTTGTTTTTTAACTCAGTTCTAAAAACCATTTTAACCATTGAAGGGCTAGAACAAGCTCACGGGGGGTAGCCTTGCCAGAGCTTTACTGTTTTCTTAACTGTAGAATTGTCAGTGTATCATTCTATTTTTTTTTTAAATAACTCTTTTTTAAGACAGTTAAGGAAACAAACACTACATAATGTTATATCATTTTCTAGAGCAAACATTTAAATAAACATGTAGCTTTTGGTATAATTCTCACCATTTTTAAAACTTGTTATTTTTATGTCATTTCAAATTTACAGAAGAAAGGCAAGAGAAAAAAGAATGTCTTTATCTCCTTTCACAGATTTACCAGTTTATATTTTGCCCCATTTCCTTTATTTTTTGATGTTCTCTCTCTCTCTCTCTCTCTCTCTCTCTCTCTCCACACACACATACACACACGGAGTGCATTTTATTATTTTTTACCAAACCATTTGAGATTAAGAGCAAAGATTATTTCCCTTTTGCCCCTAAATACTTCATTGTGTATTTCCTAAAAGAAATGATATTTTTCTGTCATAACCATAGTACAATTATCAAAGTCAGGAAATTTAACACTGGTACACTATTATGTACTGTTCAGTCCATATTCAAATTTTATCAGTTGCTTCAATAATATTCTTTTCCTGGTCCGAGATCCAATCTATCACACATCTGCCTTGTTATCATGTCCCTTTAGACGTCTTTATCTGGAAAAGTTCCTGAGACTTTATCTTTCGGTACAGTATGTTGTAGAAATAAAGAGTACAAGCCAGTTATTTGATAGAATGCCCTTCAATTTCAGCTTGTGATTAGATGGAGATTATTCATTTGCAACAGGACATCCTAAGAGTGACCTTGCATCCCTCTCAGTGCATCCTATCAGAAGCCAATAGCCTCATGCTTACATCACCGGTAATAGAGATTGAACTTGTTTTTCTGAATAAGCTAAAAAGAGTCTTATGATCTTGGCTTAGTCCCACTGGGTCTCAGGTCTTAGTTTCATGCTCCTCCTTTCACACGGCTACCTGAGCCTTAACACCATGGAGTCCCTGGGCAGTGGGCCTAAACAGATCTCATCTAAAGTTCCATCCAAGTGGACCTGAAAGGTGTGAGTCATAGTGGAGACAGGAAGCAGGTGGCTGAGGCCATGACTTTCCTCCTGCGCAATTGGAAACAAACTTGAAGTCCCAATATCCCTTTGGTAACTTTTGATGGCTGTGGCGGGGCTCTAAGCTGTAATCAGCTTCTTGGCTTCCCCTCTTAAGCAGCTCATGGAGAATCCTCTTTAATGCAGCTGCAATGGGGTTAGCCAAAGTTCTCATACTCAAGTGCTACAATATGAACACAAAGTAAATCCTTAGATTGTTAATGAGAACATTTTGCATTTCCATACTGCTTTATCCTATTGCACAGCCATTTTCCCACTTACTCACGTGATATCCCTGTGAATGAGATAGGGCAGATAGCATTTCCATTTTACAGATGAGAGAAAAGAAGTGTAGCGTTTAAAGACAGCCCTAGTGTGATTCAGCAAAAATTTATTGAGGCTCTTCTTTGGAGAAAGTATTGTATTAAAGATGTTCAAAGAATCGAGCCACATAGGGAAACACTTCAATTTACTTAACATTTTTTTTTATAGATTGGTGATTGTACCCATGGCTGGGAATTTGGAGGCGGGGCCGGCACCCTATTCCTTTGAGCCACAGGTGCTGCCCAGGAAAATATATTTGACATATTATTTGAAATTGTAACTAATACTACTTAAATATACACTTTCCTTTATGTTTTTAGACCTCTTTTCTCCTATAAGTGCTTGAAAAGAGAGTTTGAGGAATAAAACAGAGTCTTGATCCTTAAATCACAGACACAACTAACTCCAATATAAGTAGACGTGGGTAGTGTAATACAGAGCTAAAAAAGTGGACTACTGAGCTCAAAGAAGGGTGGGAAAGACATCTGACTGAGGGGGCTAGTGGCACTTGAGGAAAGTTTTTCACCAAGGTGACATGTAAGTTGGGCCTTGAAGGCTGGGTAGGCTTTTGGGCTGGTGAAGAGAACAGGCATTACAGCTTTAAAAAATCAGGAAGAACAAAGCCAGGCCATCATAAAAGTACAGGGCACATTAAGGAAAGAGGAAACCCAAACTAGAAGCCAGGTTTCTCAAAGCTCCTCCCTGACTTCCTTTGGACTATAAGCTCCTTGGACCAGAGATCGACTTTTTGTTTTCTCTAACACAACAATATCGCCAGCACAGCTGTATTTATTACAAACATTTTGTTCTGTGGGGCTCCAAGGGACTAAACAAATGAATTTCAGGTGCAAATTATTTGTATTGTTAAGCAATATGTGTGTTTCTGTATTTCTACATATCAATCAACAAAAACAAAATGTTGACATAATTCCTTGTCCTGAGCATTGTGCCACCCATACAAAAAATACATGTTGAATATGAAATAAACTGATGGAGATACACAAGTACAGAAGTTGATAACTAGGCCTCGTCCTGTGAATTCTCTCCATGTTCTGCTTCTCACCCTATTCATTCTGAATCACAGCAGTTGCAAGTGGAGGCTCCTCACCATTTTACCCTTAGGGCGTATCTCCCCTTCCTCTAAGATAAAAGTCGGGAACAATCTTTTTAGATAATTATTTCCACTGATCAACCACTCCACTGAAGTGCCTGTTACATGACCAGCTAACAACAGGGGTAAATCCTGAGGCCCAATAGTTCTGTGTAGTGGGACTCAAAGAGGTCCCCACATTATTAAAAGGCCCTTTCATACTGCCTGAAAAATATCCTGAGAATCACTGACTTGGCAGTATCTGTCTCATTTCCCTTACTTTGGGGTAACTGGAGAAAATCATGCAGTGACTGGAGTTATATTTTACAGAATTTTAGCACTACAAGGAGCTTTAAATAGCTTATGGCTCACATCTTCCTTGGTTTTAAGATATAGAAGCAAAGGCCTTCAAAGGGAAGTTAAGTGGCAAAGGTGGGCCTAGAATCTACATCTCCTAGCTCTTAATCCTGAGCTTCTTCTGTTACAGTGGAGTTTTTTATTTTTCAGAGACAGAGTCTCACTTTGTCACCCTCCATAGAGTGCAGTGGCATCACAGCTCACAGCAACCTCCAGCTCTTGGGCTTAGGCGATTCTCTTGCCTTAGCCTCCCGAGTAGCTGGGACTACAGGTGCCTGGCACAACGCCCGGCTATTTTGTTGTTGTTGTTGTTGTTGTTGTTGTTGCAGTTTGCCTGGGTTCGGGTCTGAATCCACCACCCTTGGTGTATGGGGCCGGTGCCCTACTCACTGACCCACAGGCGCCACCCTACAGTGGAGTTTAATTATATGCAAGTTTAAGGTAATGGAATTCAATAGTCACAACATAGAATAGAGCAAAACAACTACAAAATTCTCTCTTATATTTGTATATATCATTACATTCCAAATATTACTATATACAATATACATACATATTGCTGTATATGATTGCATTTTGGGGAATCACAAATAGTGCTTAATTGTCAATGTAAGGAATTTTCAAAGGTACTTTAAAAAATAACAGATTACTGAAACATAATTCACATACTATGAAATTCACCCTTTTAAAGTGTACAGTTCGATGTTTTTTTAAATCCTTTCTTCCGAGCTCTGTTCAATTTGAGCACTTAATCTACTGATTTGAATGTAATTGCTGCTAAAGTAGGAATTGCATCTACCACTTTGCTATTTTCTATATGTCTTATGTTATTTTTTGTTCCTTTGTAACTTGATTCTTGCTTCTTTTGTGTTAAGTATATACATGTATTTTCTAGTGGTACAACATTAATCCTCTTGTTTGTTTTTACTAATTTTATTTCGAGTTTTTTCCTAGAGGTTGCCTTGAGGATTACAATTAACATTTTAATACGATGTACGTTAGATTAATACCAACTCGATTTAAATGGGATATACACATTTTGCTGTAGCGTAGCTCTGTTCCTTTTCCCGAACCTCCTTTGGCTCTTATTGGCATCCAAATTATGTCTTTATACATAGTAAGACCATCAACATATTTTTATAATTACTAGTTCATGCAGTTGTCTTTTGAAGTAAGCCAGACACAGAAAGAAAAATATTGCATGATCTCACTTATATGTAGAATCTAAAAAAGAAAAAACCAAGTCAAACATAAAGAGATGGAGAATAAAACAGTGGTTAGCAGGGACTGGGGGCTGAAGGGAAGAAATAGGGAGATGTAGGTCAAAGGATACAAAGAAGTGGATATGCCGGATGAAAAAGTCTAGAGATCTGGGTGGTGCCTGTGGCTCAAAGGAGTAGGGTGCCGGCCCCATATACAGGAGGTGGTGGGTTCAAACCCGGCCCCGGCCAAAAAGTGCAAAAAACCCCCCAAAAGTCTAGAGACCTAATGTAACACGAGGACTGTAGTTAATAAAATTTATTTTATTAGGGATTTTTGTTAGATATATTTTAGCTGCTCTTGTAACAAAAAGGTAACTATGTGAGATAATAGATACATCACTTCACTTCACAATAGAAACCACTTTACTATCTGTCTGTATCCCACAATAGCATGTTGTAAACCTCAAATATACGCAATAATATTTATTTAAAAAAAGAAAAAAGTTACAATAATAAATTTGTATTGCCTTTTATATTTACTTATGCATTTAGCTTTACTGGTGTTTATTATTTTTTTATGTGGATTTGAATTACTATCTATTGTCCTTTTGTTTCTCTGTGAAGGATTTTCTTTTTCTTTCTTTCTTTCTTTTTTTTGAGACAGAGCTTCAAGCTGTCACCCTGGATAGAGTGCTGTGGCATCACAGCTCACAGCAACCTCCAATTCCTGGGCTCAAGCCAGTCTTCTGCCTCTGCCTCCCAAGTAGCTGGGACTACAGGCGCCCGCCACGATGCCCGGCCATTTTTTGTTTGCAGCCATCATTGTTGTTTGGCGGGCCGGGGCTGGATTCGAACCCTCAAGCTCAGGTGTACGTGGCTGGTGCCTTAGCCGCTTGAGCCACAGGCGCCCAGCCAAGAATTTTCTTTAGTATTGATCGTGGGACAGATTTGCTAGTAATGAATTCTGTGTCTTGGTTTATCTGGGGATGTCTCAATTTACCCTTCATTTTTGATAGTAATTTTGAATGCAAAATGGAATTTTACTTGATTCCAGTGCCTTGATCTAGTAAGTCTCCCAGCCTTTGGAGAGAGAGTCTGTTCATGTGTTGAGCCATTATTTTATTGCTCTGCCAGCCAGTTCACCACTCTACCTTATCCTGCACTTGATTCTTGGGAGGGACCTAAAGGTCAGCCAGAGGGGAGAGATTAGGGCCTTCTTCAGTCTTTTCTGAGAATACACCCAGTCCTCAACATATGCCTGGCCTAAATTCCCAGGAATATGTTGCTTTTCAAAGCTCCCTACAGACAACTAATTCTACAGCTTTTCCTTTTAAGGTTTGGAGCAGCTTCATCTGCCCCCAACTCTTATCCTTACCTTAGGCAGCTGTAATTTTTTAAACAATTGCAACTGATTAATGTCCCTTGAAAAGGCGGTTCACTGCAAGTGTGCTCTGAGCCAGGTTGGATAATGAGAGCGGGAGCTTCTAGGGAGCTACCTCACAGGTCAAAGGGTGACAATTCTCTAGGAATGGGGCATTAGGGGTCACTCCAAACTGCCAACTGCATCCTCCAGCGGCTACTAGGTTGCTGGTTTGCACTGATAGTGTAGTTGGGAGGCTGTTGGTTGTCCAGGCTTGTAGTATTCTTACAAGATCCAGCCATTTTCCTTGAATAAACACGAGCAGTTCTTGGATGTTGCAAGCTTTTGGTTAATTTCCAGAATTCTGAAAAGAAGATTTTGACAATTTTGCCACTGTTATTGCATTTATGTAGGAATAGAGAGTCAGAGGGTCTTACTCCACCTTTCTGGAAGTATAGAGTTGAAGGATACCTTCGACTATGCTCAATTTTCATTTTATTCAAGTACTTGAGAACTAAATCCCTTCAGAGATGCAACTCCATCCTATGCCACTTCACCTAGATTCAATTTTACAAGTACTTTTTTGCACTTCTTTTATTTCCTCAGCATTGTATTTACCTGTTTCTCAGTTTTTTAAGAAATTTTTGTTTGGTAGTTTAGAACAGAGATGCCAAATACTGCCTGTGTCTTGGTTATTTTTTCATGGATTGCCCCTTGATATATAAAAAAAAAAAATGGTTTTTACATCTTTAAAGGTTTATTTAAAAAACCAAAACTCAAACAAAGAAGAGTATATGACAGAGAACTATATCTATGTGACCAGCAAAAAAGCCTAAAATATTTATTACCTAGCCTTTTATAGAAAATTTTTCCAAACCCTGATTTACAGTGAAGAGATGGTGGGTTGGTGAGAGCAGAGTCTACGTTAGAAATAGATAGATGTGGTATGTTTTTCCAGTTACCATTTGTGCAGGACCTGGCAGTTGTCTAGGAGCCTAAAATGAACCTATAAAGTGCAAATGTCAACCAATGGAGAAAAGATACCCTTTTCTATAAATAGTTCTGGGGCAATAGGATTTATTTCCGTAGACCAAAAAGAAAAAAAAAGACAATAAGCCTTGACTTAAACCTTACATATTATGCAAAAACTAACTAAAAAATTGATTATAAGGGCTTGGTGCCTGTGGCTCAAGCGGCTAAGATGCCAGCCACATACACCTGAGCTGGTGGGTTCGAATCCAACCCGGGCCCTCCAAACAACAATGACGGCTGCAACAACAACAACAAAAATAGCCAGGCATTGTGGTGGGTGCCTGTAATCCCAGATACTTGGGAGGCGGAGGCAGGAGACTCACTTGAGCCCAGGAGTTGGAAGTTGCTGTGAGCTGTGATGTCACAGCACTCTACCCAGGGCAACAGCTTGAGGCTTTGTCTCAGAAAAAAAAAATTGATTCTAGATAAAGAATTATTAGAGTAGACAAAGTAAATTCTATAAAAGCAAAAAAGTGATAAATTAGATAAATTGAATCTCATTACAGACCAAAGACCATGCAAAAGTATGAAAAGACAAGCTATATACTGGGAGAATATTTGTAACCCACATATCTAACTTAAGGACTATTTAGAGAATATAAAAATAGCTCTTCAAACTAAACAGTAAGAAAAAATTCAGGGTGGTGACTTTGGCTCAAAGGAGTAGGGCGCTGGCCGCATATGGAGGAGGTGGCAGGTTCAAACCCAGCCCTGGCCAAAACCCCCTACCCCCAAAAAAAAGAAAGAAAAAAAGAAAAAATTCAATTAGGAAATGAAAAGAGATGTAGAAACATTTTACTGAGGAGGAAATACAGATATGCCAACTAAACACATGAAGAGATATTTAACATCATTAGCTAGCAGGGAAATACAAATGTATGGTGAGACATACATTGCTGGTGTTGATGTATCAATAAAATGATATGACAACTTTGAAAAGAAAAAAAAAAAACAGTGAGATATCACTACAAATGCACAAGAATGGCTAAAATAAAAAGTGGTGACAAACCCCAGTCCTGGTGAGGATGTGGAGAAACTGAATCACTTATACTTTGATGGAAAGAGGTGAGAATGTAAATGGCATGGCTACTCTGGAAAACAATACAATAGTCTTTACCAAACTAAACATACATATACCATATGACTCAGCAATTTTAGTCTTGGGTATCAATTTCAGAGAAATGAAAACTTATGATCATGCAAACACTTGAACATGAATATTTATGACAGCTTTATTTGAAACAGCCCCAAACCGTAAATGAGATGTGCTCCAACAAGTAAATGACTAAACCATACTGTGGTACATCTATGCCATGGAATACTACTTAGCAATATAAAGGAACAAACAATTTTTTTTTTAATAGTTTTTGGCTGGGGCTGGGTTTGAACCCGCCACCTCCGGTATATGGGGCCAGTGCCCTACTCCTTGAGCCACAGGCACCACCCAGGAACAAACTGTTGATATGTGAAACAATTTGAATGACTCTCCAGGGAATTAATGCTGAATGAAAAAGGCCACTGCCAAAAGGTTACATACCATATAATTTCGTTCATATAACTTTCTTGAAATGAGAAAATTACAGAGATGGAACTAGATTATGCATTCTCAGGGCTTAAGGATGGGAAGGGGTGGATGTAGTTGAAAAGGGATAGTGCAGGAGGACCCTATGGTGTGGACAACAATTTTGTATCTCGACTGTGTTGACAGTCACACAAAATACACATGATAAAATTGCATAGGACTACACACATACATATGCACACACGCACGTGAGTGGATGTAAAACTGCAAGATGTTACCATTAGGGAAAATTGAGTGCAAATACCTTGGTCCATGGGTACTTCCCTTTACATTTTTTCAACTTCCTGCAAATCCATAGTTATTTCAAAAATTAGGGAAAATGGTAATTAAAAAGACAAAAACAATCATTCCAGAGCTCAAGACGTCAAGAAAAGGAAAGTTAACTCTTCTCTTCTCTTCTGACAGGACCTGTATCTGCCTCTGTCCTTGGATGACTCCGACTCACTTGGAGATTCCATGTAAAGGAGAAGAGAGTGTTCCGAGTCCAGAGTACAAATCCAAGCTTACCATTAAAGTAGAGTACTTCTGCTCAGTGTCCAACAGGGCTATTGGTGCTTTGAAATTTTTCTTTTGTTGTTGTTGTTATTTTGAAAAACACCTGTAATATGTTGGGTTTCTTTTCCCGTGATTTCTCCTCCGGGCCACTGATCCACAGTTACCAATTCTGAGAGATAGATTGATAGCCAACCTTTGGTTATCCATCCCGGGATACAAAATGTGCTGGTCCATGACCTTTGTATGGAATGCTTAGGCGCCTGCATTAGTTTGGCCCCGTCTCACTTTGCTCATACGCTACAGTCTTCCTTCTGTAGAGTGCTGTGTACATACATAGCACTCAAAATGTTTTAAGCTTTTGGGGACACAAGCTCTTTGGAAGACCCAAGAATGACCAACACAAGTGCCCCTGTCTCTTGATCCCAAGGATGCTGGAGGATCCTGGGAGGGCAGCGAGGCAGCTCCCCAGCCTTGCTTTTCCCTCCTGCTCGAGCTCTGGTTTGTTGTCCAGCGCCGATTCCAGTTGTCACAGGGGAGAAACACCAGCAACTTGTAATTGTGACACCAGATGCTTAGGACTGCGGTGCAGGGCTAGCTAAAAGAAACTAGGCAGAATTGGGAATTGCAGAGGACATTTCAGTAGAGCTTATAAAGCACAGATTCCTGATCCACCTCTCCACAGGGGCAATTTGGAATCAAGAAGCAGTTGATAAAGAGTTTGGGGCAAGGGACTTTGTACACCCGATTCCTCTAGGAGGCTAACATACCAAGTCGTTACATGACGCGTATGGTATCCATCTATCTCTGTTCTATTGAATGCCTTGTAAAACAGCCAACACTGAAAACACTGTGAGAATTTGTTTTCAGGTATGACACCTTTCGGTCGCTTTTTATAGCAAGAAACCAATATCCTTTTTATAAAAACTCATGTCTGTATTTCAGGAGCAAACTCTTCAGGCTCCTTTTTTATAAACTGGTGATTTTTCTTTTGTCTAAAAAACACATGCAGAAAATTTACCAAAAAAATGCAGAAGACTAGAGTAGTTTAGAAAACACGCCGTCACTGCCAAACAGAAACCTCCGGGAGAAAACACAATGAATAGCAGAGGCCAATTCAATAGAATCAGTTTTTGATAGCTTTTTAACGGTTATACTTACATTAATAATTTCGATGTGGACCAGACATTCTAATTATATTTTAAAGGAAATTTTATGGCATATTTTAGGCAACTCTTTTTTATCTACAATCCTGATGTTTCATACTGAAGACGTGGAAACCTTTCACGTGTTTTGAACATTCGAAAGGGTTTCTCTTTACTAAGGACTGATCATTTGGAATAGTTCTCAGTCTTTGAGGTACAGATTCATTAACACTGCTTTTTGTCTGTAATCATGGCCCATAATGGCAAAGACAACTGAATTGAAGTGAAAGCCATGCATGCCAATTTTGTGTTTGCTTTTAGCAGAGAGGAAAATGTCCTGATTTCCTTGTAATTGTTCAGATATTTTGAAAGGTGCAGCCTTCAGAGCCAAGCAGCTGTTTGGCTACTGAAGGACTTGCAGTCATTCCTCCGCTCTAAATGGAACGAGCTTGCTCTGTGTGTGTGTGTGCGTGCATTTGCAGTTGCTTCATAATTAGGAAACACTACAGTATACCCTGACGTGGATTGGTGGCAGCTTGAGGGTATTGCTGATGTGTGCTGTGTAGAGGGGAACCCAGCGGTGAAAGGGGTGGCTCAGATGCCCCTGGACAAGTCTAAGATGGCTTTATCTGCCAGAAACATTTTGGGTTCAGGAGAAGTGAGATGATGGTAGCCCTGGTTTCTGGTTCCATTGGTCATCGAAGAACCCCAAATTATGAGAATCTCTTTATATGTCGACTCATTCAAAACTATTAAGAAGCCCATTTTACTCAGCCCCTATTTCTTTCTGGAAGCTCAGGGTTTTCATAGTGCCTCCTAGAACACTTTGTAGTTTATAGGGATTAGGGGGCAGGAATAGAGAATGGGGAGAAACCTGTTTTTAAACTTCAGTCCAGATCCCCAAAGACGCGACCCATGAACTCTGTCTAAGATCTGTTGTGGTCCAACACCTTCATCTTAAAATGAGGAAACAAAGGCTGGTAAAGAGTGCAGCCAGAGGAAGAATCTGGATTGCCTCATGCCCAGCCCCTGTGTTAGCTGCCTGAGCATTTCCTTGATTGTGGCATGTATACTACTAGAAAATACCAAATAGACATTTTTTTTTTTATAATGAACTTTGAGCCAACAATCTCCTATAACAATAGTACCCTTTCTGTATTTCTTGTAATCAATTATAAGGAAAGGTTTCTGTATAGCCATTTCAGGGGGGATTGGCATAGTTCAAAATTCAAGGCTCCAGTAATTTTATTTTAAATTGGCCCATGTCTAAGGCAAAAAAATATTTTGTGTGTAACTGAGCTCCTTCACCCTGTCACTCATTTCTAATTTTACCCAATCCAGTTTTACAACTCAAGTCCCATTGTGTTAACTTCTGCACAGTCCGCAAACATCAAGTCAGCAAGCATTTGCCACCATTCTTTATACTTTACTCTTCCTCTTAAACACACACAGATAGACAGACACACGCACACACGCACACACACACAATCTTTTGCTTGTTCCTACCTCCTGATTTTTCTTCCCTACACAAATAGATATAGGGACAAAGAAGGGGAAAAATGTATATATGGGGGCTGGGCTGAACAATTAACTTCATAAGTAGTGTTAACTAGGGGTAACGAGAGAAAAGCTCTTTTCTCGTCACCGTTTTGGAAAGGATAGCCATTAGCATGACTGCTTTGTGTCCTTACGGACTTTAGTGTTAGCCTAGATTGAATCATAGAGTTTTCTAGCTGGAAGGAACCTTAAGATCACATCATCTACTGCAAATTTCTCATTTGTCAGGCCAGGAAACGGAGACACAGTGGTAAAGTAATTTCCCTGAGGTCACACAGCTGGCTGGGGGCAGGGCTGGGATTAGAACCCACATCTCCTGGCTCTTATTCTGGGACCTTTTCCTCCTAAACAATCTTGCCTTCCACTAGGCTCCCGAGATTTCTTTCCCAGGGTCATGTTGCATCTTGGAGCCATGTGCCATTGCCCTGATCTCAGTGGGAAATAAACCCAGCAACCTAATAAGGGCCTTTCTCCCGGCATTCACATGGCTCCCATCCACATGGGTTGCCCATGTCCCTGAAGAGAGGAAAGCGTTGAGGACCAATAGGAACAATGGGGTCCCTAGCCCTGTCTATGCAACTCAGGGAAACACGCCCCATCTTGAGGAGCCCTCTGAATAGACCCCTGAGCTCCTGCCCTGTCCAAATGGAATGGAAGGAGCTAGTGGCTGGTCTTCCCAGGCTGAGGGAAATGTTTCTTCTTTCCGAGCAGGGGGGAAAAGAATAAAAGAAGAGTGCAACAATAGCTTTGTTCATCCTGACTTTCTGAGATGGCTTTTCAGCCTTAAAAAAAACGAATATGGCCACTGTTCATTGGCAATGATTTCTTTTAAAATATGGGAGCAAGACCAGCTGGAGAAAATAACTTGGTCTTACTGTGGTTGCCCTCATGCGCGATGTCCCCAAAGCCATCCTACCCCGATGAAGACAATTTCCAGGTATAAGCAAAGGGCTTTGTGACTAAAATGTACCCTGGCTGATGTGAAACATTGGTTCTTTGTGCTTGAGCCAAAATAGCAAGCTGGGTGCTCTACACACCATACTCATCTTCTTGTGTACACTGCTCCTGTGGCCTTCCACAGAGAAACCAGGGCAACAAGGTCTGAACACGCACTTTTCCTTGCAACAAGACTCTTCCTGGGAACTAAAGGTTATTCATAAATTCAGTTCCAAGAGACCTCCTTCGGGGCTTAACCTACTCTTCAGGTACTTCTCTCTCCTTCCTGCCCCTCCTCTCCAATCAGAAGTAACCAAGGAAAATTAAAGTGGATGTGAAGCTATGTGAAGAAGGCAAGAAGGGGGTCTGCGTCTTAGATTCTTTATAGAATCTCCTAGCCCAAGTCTTAGTGCTTGCCTCAGACAAATTGTTTCTGTGTTCCCCGTCCCTCTCCCCAATTTGATTCAAATGACTCTTATTTTTTAGGAAAGAACATATCCCTAGGACAGGAGAACAGTCTTGTCCACATCCCTCAAATGTGCTCCAGTACCCTGGTGAGAATGTTCCCAAAGATCAGCCCATCTCAGAAACATCTGCACCAAGACAAAAGCACTGGGACAGTATGGTTTGAATGACCTCCTTCATGGTGGTCCATTTTGCTATGGAAATTCAAGGCTTTGGATTTTTCTTTTCTTTTTTTAATTTAATGTTTTAGTAAATCATAATGATATACATTTACGGGGCACAATGCGATGGTTTGATATACAACGTGGAATACTTAAACTGATTAACATACCCATCACCTCACTTATTTTTTGTGGTAAGACATTTATGATTTACTCTTAGTTATTTTGAAATGTACCCTTGCCTTGTGCATCTTAGGCGGTTGGAACTTGCCCTTGACCACATGGGGCCATTTGGATCCATGACCAGGCCACTCCCATATATTGCTGCCACTACACCAAGGGTGGCTTTCAGGTTTGGATTGTTTTCCCAAGTAACCTATCAGTGCTTTGGAGCTCATCTGGGGTGGGGGAGGGACTGGAGTCCTATGTTTTGGGATGTGGAACCCAGAGACAGAAAAGGCTCAGGGATGGCCCAGACATTGATAATATGTCAGGAGTGACCCGGGACCTCTTTAGTAGCAATGGAGCCTTGCAAATGCTAAGCTTCACGGGTATGGACTTCAGAATCTGTCACACGCCTGCCTCTGCCTAAGAAGAGGACCTCATATGTAGCCCCACCTGCCATTCAATGAGTCCCTGCAAGTTTTCCTCTTCCTCACAGGTATGGCCACTTAGAGCAAGGCTAGTGCACTGATTCCTCACGCCTGCCTTTTGGTGAAAGAGGTATCTCCAAGTTTTCTGGCTGTTGATGGCCCAGAGCCAGTCTAGTGCTGTTGACACTCAGTGGGTTGCCCTTAGCCCCTAAATGCTATGATTATGGGCCAAGGCAACACAGGTCGTTTCTTAAAAATAAATTCCCAATTTTATTCTTCCTCTGGCTGATAGGCTTCACTTCTCTAGGAGATAAAAGGCCAGAAGTTCTTGTTTCACAGCAGCTAAAATACATGTGCAGGAAGGAAAATGCATTTCTAAACCTACAGAGCAATGACTCCAGCACGTGACCGCCTATGGGCTGGGACTAGTAGCAGTTTTCCTAGCCCCATCTATGTTCTCTTCTTAAGACTGGAAAGGTCCCTCTTCATCAGCCTTTCTGTATACCTGGGTCAAGAATATTGTGCCCCGATCCTTCAGGAAAAGGTGCCTTCCTTCTCTGTATCCCAAACCCTGGTCCCCTGTGCTTGCTTCCATCCCCAAAGGTCTAGTGTGGTCTTTACACCTGGCCTCTTGGTGTTGCTTCCTGTTTGTTTCCTCATTAAGGATCTATGCAGCCCTCCCACTTTGGCCCAGCTAGCTGGACACTGGTTACCATTTGACAAGACTAACTTTTTAATCCCTTGGTTTGTTGGCTTCAACATCTTCTGAAATCAGAAACAACTTTTTCTTACCTGGGATGCCTGAGCCTAGGGCAGTATAGAGTTCCCATTGGGAGTTGAGGCATCTCCCTGCTCCTGATTAGAAAGGCAGATTCCCTGGGAGCGTTCAGGTGGCCCAATAGAAGTCACCTCGTTAAGCTAAGGGAAAGATTTGAAGAAATTGGAATTTCTCATTTCTGCGTTAATGACCCCAGGGAATCAATGGCTGGTGGCCACTCTACCTCCTGTGTATCTCTTTTTCTCTCTCTCTGGTTTCCTAGGTTTTCAGTTTATATTCTATGTCATCAGTCTGTCTTCCCACTGTACAAACATCCGTCCTTTGCCCTGTGTAATTCTCTCCCTCTTTCTCTTTTTTCCCTGCCTCCTGTCTAGGTGTTGGGTATATGCCTCTTCTTAGCCTGTGATTTGCCTTAGGATTGATGAGAAATCATTTCCCAATTCAATCAGTCAGAAGTGTGTTGGTTGGGACTCACCCTGATCCTGGCCCCTTCTTCTTCTCCATTTTCAGTCTTAATTCCCCTTAGCAGATCCTCACAAGCAGTTTCTTTACAGCTCATGTATCTTTAGGTCTTTGCCTTCCAAGCACTGTACAGAATACTTTGTGGTTCCTTTTTAGTCTGCCGTTTTGTGGAGTGGTGAGGCATACTCCGAGAAATAATCAGCTGAACAGAAAAATCCACTCATGGATTCATATCAGCTAAATACTGTTGCTTTTGCTTAATTTGCTCATAGTTTTAAAAGCTGCAATATAATATAACGAGAGACCACAGGTAATTTCTCCTGTCATTTGGTTTGTCTGAGTGGGGAGGGGGCGGTAATTGTATAAAGTTTTACCATTACACATTCAGCTCTCTGCAATGACCTTGTTTGGGGGCGTGCTAACTGTTGAGTTGTTTTAGCTAAACTGGTAGGCAGTTAGGATTGATTTAAATTAAAGGGGCGTTTTACAAATCCATACTATAAAAACAAACATTCACTTAATTGAAATGTATTTTGCCTTCTATTGCTAGAAGCACCTAAACATTTACTTTTGACACCAACTGTTCGTGATCCTAAGAGTACTTAGTGGGCTGAAAAAAGCCATCTTGTAGGTGCTAATTCATTCAACAGAGTGCACAGCCCTTGGGAATATCACTGCTTGGCAATACTATATGCAATGCCATGATCTCCAATGACTTTCCTTTTTAAGTTCTCTTATAGGGGTTTGAGCAAGTAAGATTATGCCAAAATGTCTCCAGTAGATGGTCCTGTAATATATTGCAGCTTGAAGCCAATGATCCCTTATGACTTGTACACAGCTAATGCATGTTTTGATTGAATTTTGCATTTCCCATGTGTGGTCAGTTCCTTAAAACGTTTTGGGTCACTTTTTTTGGTGCCATTAAACTTGTACAGAAAATGCTTTTATGGCCATTTTCAGAGGGAGAAAGTTTAAAATGGAAACAGCCCACCCTTTCTGCCCTATAGCTGTAGTTAGACTTGAGTAACTGTAGCAAAACAGCTGTTAATTGGTGGTCGTAGTGTTAGAGGCGTTAGCTTGCTAGTGACTAGCTTTGGAGAGTAAATGCATGGTATTGTACATCACATTTCTTAAATAACTCATTTTAACCTCTGGAAAGAATATATTCTTCTTTGTGGTTCCTCTTCCCACCCCCCTTGCCCTCTCCCTCTCCCTGCTCCCGGGTGTCTTATACTTGTAAATGACTGATTTGAGGGCCAATAATTCTTGCCAAGTAAAGTCAGCAAAGAACAAACAAACCAAAAAGTGGGAAAAGGGCATATCTCAAGAGTCTCTCAATAGTTGTTGACTGGCTCGGTGCCTGTGGCTCCAGCGGCTAAGGCGCCAGCCACATACACCTCAGCTGGCGGGTTCGAATGCAGCCCAGCCCGCCAAACTACAGTGACGGCTGCAATAAAAAAAAACAAACAAAAAAAAGTAGCCGGGCGTTGTGGCGGGCACCTGTAGTCCCAGCTACTTGGGAGGCGGAGGCAGGAGAATTGCTTGAGCCCAGGAGTTGGAGGTTGCTGTGAGCTGTGATGCCACGGCACTCTCTACACAGGGCAACAGCTTGGGGCTCTGTCTCAAAAAAAAAAAATAGTGACCATTTAATTTTCAACTTCTCTTATTATAAAAGTCAGTGGCAAATGGGAAATATCTTTGGCTATTTGATTACATTACATAATTAAATAGTTCTTAGAGTCCTATATGACCCAAAGAAAGTAAAGAATAGTGTCCCTTATTCCTGCAGTGGTTTTGAGGTATGTGGAGACCTCAGAAGGCTCTGCTTAACCAATGACCAATAATTATTCGAAAAAGAAGAAAAACAGAGGAATGCAACAGATACGTAGGGAGTTTCGTCACCCTTTTAGAATAGTTATAGCCAGAAAAAAACAAGGACATGCATTTATTTGCATTGCTGTCAGAATCCCAGGCAATGCCTAGCCCACACTTAGACTGTGATTCAAAAGCAGTCTTGCAAGAAGGCATCCTCCTTTTTGGTTTGTGGTTCCCACCTGGACTGGTAGGTTTGGTGAGGCCCATGTAAAGCAGCTGGAGCAGACCCTTTTCATCTCCTGTGCCTGTTAACATCCCTCTCCCCCTTCTGCCACAATTCATTGAGGGCTTTCTTGGGTCAGAGGACTTCAAGGTCATCTAGAGAAGTTCCCTGTGTGTATATGGCGTTGTGAACTGTGAATGCTACGTATTCTCAGCATTCAGTACTGGGCAGCCACAGAGCTGCTCTTGCAATCATTTTGGCTCTCAAGCTCTGTTCTTCATTGCATTCTCATTTCTGTGTACATTTGCAAGATGTGTGTAATGTCATTTTCCAAAATAAAATTTGATTTCAATATTTCTGGCTGATATTCTTTTCTTTTGACCATTCCCCCAATAATCACATAACCAGCAAATGTCTAAGCTAGCAGAAAACTTAGACCTTATTTTGTCCAACCCCTTAATTTGATAGACGAGGAAGCTGAGGATCAATGTACAATGGAAACACCAGAATTACCAGCACAACACATTAACAACGTAGCTCAGATCGCCCACTGGAGTTGAACAGGAGTAAAATGATCTCTTTTTGTGTATAAGATAATTTGGCCCAGGTCAACTGGTGTCGTGAGACTAGGTGGTCACTTCTGGTACGATATTTTCGGAGTCCACGGAAGGGACTCCATGCTCCTCAAAAATATTTCAAGCTGCTTCTTGAAACTCCGTTAACAGTGTAGCCACTCTTCCTCCAAAGGCTGATGGTGCGGTTAATCTCTGGGAGAGGGAACAGATAGATAACTTATTCACCCTCAGGCATAAATGACTAATGAAATATTTTTCTCAGAACGGGTTTCGATGGGGTTGAGAACACAAAACACTGGGCTTGGGAAGAAGCCGATGGAGAGGGAGGGAGGAAAGGACACAGGAAGAAGAGGCCGAGCTCTTAGGAAACAGTCTGACCAGCTTCGCAGTTATATGAGGGCCCACCCTGCAGCTCCCACCAGACCTGTATCTGGAGAAACAAAGACGCCAGCATCCCCTAAGGCACTCCCAAGGACTGAGATGATTGAGGAATTCTTCCTTTATACAGTCTTTTCTCACCTGGCCCCGTGATCATCACTCTGGTGGAGACAGAGAAGATGGAAATGGGACTTCTTGGTATCCTGACGCAAAGAAAATGTCGATACAAAAAGGAGAGCAGCTAGGCCTTTGGCTGCAATCTTCATCCCCACTACCATCAGGTCCTTCCGGTCCCTGATTTCTCATTACGTCACGCTCGTCCACCTGCGTCGGCCCCGGTGCCCCCTGCAAGTACAATCTTTCTAAAAGATCATTTTTGCCAAAACAGGGCAAATATTGTATGATTCCACTCACAGGAAGTATGTGAAGTAGTCGAAATCGTAGAAACAGAAAGCAGCAAGGTGGTTACCAAGGGCTTGGAGAGGGAAGTGAGAGAATTAGGGTTTAGGGGATATAAAGCTTCCGTGTTCCAGGATGAAAAAGTTTTAGAGATCCGTTGCCCAGTAATGTGAATACACTTGACACCACTGAACTGTGCACTTAAAATGATGGAGACAGTGGGTGGCACCTGTGGCTCAAAGGAGTAGGGCATGGGACCCGTATACCAGAGGTGGTGGGTTCAAACCCAGCCCCTGCCAAAAACTGCAAAAAAAAAAAAATGATGGAGACAGAAAATTTAATGCTATGTGTTTATTTTTAAACCACAATAAAAAATCATTTTGCTTGTCTTATTTCTCTGACCAAGAACTGATGATAAGGGCAGTGCCTGTGGCTCATCGAGTAGAGCGCCGGCCCCATATACCGAAGGTGGAGGGTTCAAACCTGGCCTCAGCCAAACTGCAAAACATAAAAATACCCGGGCGTTGTGGTGGGCGCCTGTAGTCCCAGCTACTTGGGAGGCCGAGGCAAGAGGACCGCCTAAGCCCAGAAGTTGGAGGTTGCTGTAAGCTGTGTGATGCCACGGCATTCTACCGAGGGTTATAAAGTGGGACTCTGTCTTTACAAAAAAAAAAAAAAAACTGATGATAATTGTTGCCAGTAGATCAAGTCCAACTCCTCTTCCTCATTTTTATTAAGACATCGCAGGAGCACTAACTACGTCTGGGTACCTTGCCAATTGCTGGGCCTTGGGCCTAGACCTCCTAGGAGTTCCAGCCTCATAGAGACAGACTTCTAAATAAATTATTCCAGTGCAAAGGAACAAGAACTATGGGCACACCAGTGATGAGACAATTAATGTTCCAAGATAAAGGACAGGAAAACTTGATGGAACTAGAAGTATTTGAAAACACATTAAGAGCTTTCCAGCTGGGTCGGGAACATTCTAAACATGGGGAATAACATGGGAAATGGCAGAAAAATCAAGACTCTAAGAACTGATAATTAACTACGGGAGTAAGGTTATAGACCCAGGACACGGGGTTCTGGGAGGAAAATATGAGTGATACAACTGCAGTAGTCTGGAAATTATACTTTGGGTGGTTTCCAAATGCAGGTACAGCAACCACTGATGGTCTGTAACAAAATGTTTACCAGATTCTGATGGAAAGAGAAGACAGCATCACAATAGCTACTGCAACCTCCAACTCCTGGATTGAAGTAATTCTCTCGCTTCAGCCTCGGCAGTAGCTGGGACAATAGGTGCTTGCCAACATGCTTGGCTAATTTTTCTATTTTGGGTAGAGACGGAGTCTTGCTATTGCCTAGTCTGGTCTCAAACCCCTGGCCTTAAGTGATCCACTTCAGCCACCCAAAGTGCTAGGACTGTAAGCAAAAGCCACTACATGGGGCCCCTTTTCTTTTGAAATTCTGATAATCTAGATGTTTAGCAAGCACTGGTATTTAGGCTAAAAGAAATGGGGAAATGGAGAAACCAGTATGGGTTGAGTTGTAAGAATGAAGATGTTTGGTATTGGAAGAAAATTCTTGCTAAGAGCTTTCAATTCTTTTCCCGCAGCTTCTCCCCCTTCCTTCCTCAGCTGCTCTTGCTCTGTCCTCCCCTCGTCCACACAGTGGGAATGGGGACAGTGCATGAGCAGCACCTAGGAACTTGTAAGAAATGCACATCCTCCTGCTCACCCCCCCCCCATAGACCGCATCAGTAATTCTGGCGGGGGCAGAGGTGGGCAGTGGTCCCTGTGCTAACAGGCCCTCCAAGAGGTTTCTGAGGCCCTCTCTAGTTTGAGAACCCCATGCTCTTTTGAATTCCACTTCCTTTTCCCAGTCATCAGTGACAACTTAAGTGGCATGTATGAGCCTCAGGGCCTTTAGGATTAGAGTTTGCATTTCAGAAGAACCAGAGACTCAAGAGACTGTTAATTCTAGTAAGATCTCTCTATATTGATAATAGTTTCCTGAGAGGGAAAGAGACAGTCTTTTCAAGCCTGTGAAAAAACTCAGGTAAAGACACACTGGAATGGGTCTTTAAGCTGTTAAAAGAATCCAGATAGGAACACGAGGAGATTCTTTATTAAGGCTGGATCCGTGGTGGTGGAGATGAGGGGTGGAGGTAAGGAGCTGTTGATATAGAGGTGTCAAGATTGGGTAGACAGATAGGATGTTGAGAGAAAATGGAAAAGGGGGAAAGCCTGGACTTGAGCCATTGAACCTGAGATTCCCCTGACTTCAGCCCTGGCCATGCAATGTTCATTCACACTTCACTCTTGCTGACAGAGCCTACCCTTCTTTCCCTGCCTAGAAAAATACCCTCTGAATGCCCTTCCACATTCTCTCCACCTGTCTAAATCTCACATGTAGCCAAAACCTACCAGCAACGGAACTTAAGGCCTATTTATAAGAAAAACAAACCCAAACATGGAGAAAAACTGGCAACTTTGTATCCTGAACTTTCCAGGGCAGCCTTGATCTTATGTAGCTTATGTAATTTTTTTTCCCTTCCCAATAAAGGTGATTTGTTAAGAATATAACTATATGTGATTTAGTTTTAATGTCTTGCTAAAAAAAGAATTTATATAAATATACTCACAAATCGGAAAACATCCCTTGTCGGGCCACACATCTGCACTGAGGGTTTGGAAAATAGGATTCTTTTCTGGGAGAGGCTTTTCCCAGGTTTCCTTGTCAACTAGTCTGGATCTCCTCTCCTGGATAACCTTGCCAGCGTGGCAGAGGTGTTATACCCTACATTTCTTTTCTTTTCTTTTTTTTTTTTTTTTTTGAGACAGAGTCTCACTATGTCACCCTGGGTAGAGTGCTGTGGTGTCAGAGTTCACAGCAACCTCAAACTCTTGGGCTCGAACTCTTGGGCTGAGACTCTTGCCTCAGTCTCCCAAGTAGCTGGGACTATAGGCGCCCGCCACAATGTCTGGCTATTTTTGTTGTTGTTGCAGTTGTCATTGTTGTTCTGCTGGCCTGAGCCGGGTTCGAACCCTTCAGCCTCAGTGTACCTGGCTGGTGCCATAACCACTGCGCTTTGGGCACCGAGCCATACCCTCCTTTTCTAACCCTCCCTTTTCAGTGCTCTAAGATGGAGACTTTACCTCTTTCATGTTTACATGGATGGAGCTGGAACATATTCTTCTTAGCAAAGTATCTCAAGAATGGAAGAAAAAGTATCCAATGTACTCAGCCCTAATATGAAACAAATCTGTAGCTTTCATATGAAGGCTAAAACCCAGCTATAACACAAGAATATGGGGAAAGGGGCAAGGGAGGGAGGGGGAGGGATGAGGTTGGGATGGAGGGAGGGTAATTGGTGGGGCCACACCTGCGGTGCATCTTAGAAGGGTACAGGCGAACCTTACTATATGCAGAATACAAATGTCTTCATACAATAACTAAGAAAATGCCATGAAGGGTATGTTAATCAGTTTGATGAA
>CAUYRH010063254.1:0-28738 GCA_963574655.1 Perodicticus potto | reverse complement strand
TGATTTATTGATCTGTTCTGTAATTCTTTTGTTTTCAATTTCATTTAATTCTGCTCTAATTTTGGTTATTTCTTTTCTTCTGCTGGGTTTGGGGTTGGAATTTTCTTCTTTTTCCAGTTGCTAGAGGAGTCCCATTAAGTTTTTGACTTTCTCTCTTTCCGTTTTTTTGAGAAAGACTTGTAACACTTCAAATTCCCTCTTACAACTGCCTTTGCAGTATCTCATAAGTTCTAGCAATTTGTGTCTTCATTATTGTTTTGCTCCAAAAACTTGGAAATTTCCTTCTTAATCTCATCTGTGATCCAGCTATCATTCAGAATGAGGTTATTTAGTTTCCATGATTTTTTATGTGTTTTGTAGATTCCTGTTATTGAGTTCAACTTTTATTTCATGATGGTCCTAGAAAATCAAAGGAATAATTTCTATTCTTTGAAATTTTCTGAGTTTAGACTTGTGACCTTAGATGTGATCAATTTTGGAGGATGTTCCATGGGCTGATCAGAACAATGTGTATTCAGTTTTGTTAGGATGAAATGTTCTGTAAATGTCTGTTAAATCCAATTGTTGTATGATTAAGTTCATGTCTAAAAATTCTTTGCCTAGTTTTTTATTGGAGGATCTATCCAACACTGCCAAAGGGATGTGAAAATCTCTGACTAGTATGGTTCTGGAGGAAATCAAGTTGCTCATGTCTGTTAGAGTCTCTCTTATAAATTGAGGTGCATTCTGGTTGGGTGCATAAATGTTAATAATTGACAACTCATCATGTTGAGTGTTTCCCTTAACAAATATGTAGTGCCCACCCTTATCTTTCCTTACTTTTGTTGGTTTACAGTCTATTGTATCTGTGAATAAAATTGAAACACCTGCTTTTTTCTGATTTGCATTTCCCTGAATTATAGATGAACATCTCTTCACCCTGAGTATATATTTATCTTTTAATGTAAGATGAGATTCTGGTAGGCAACATATACTTGCCCTGAGTTTTTGTATCCAGGCAGCCATCTTGTGCCTCTTTAGAGTATAATTTAAGCCATTCACATTAATTGAGAATATTGTTAAGCCCAGTATTATTTTGGGCATTGAGTTTTTCAAAAGTCCAGTGGACATTTTTAATCCTTTCATCACTGTGGAAGTTGGAAGTTGATCAAAAGTTTCTGAGTGAGTTTGCTTTGGTGGTAGAGCAGTGTGCTTGTCCTTGTGGAGGATGGGTCTGAGAATGTACTGGAGAGCCGGTTTAGTTATGGAAAATTTCTTCAACATATTTAATTTCTCCATCATAAATGAAACTCAGTTTAGCTGGATACAGTTTCCTGGGTTGAAAGTTATTTTGATTTAGGAAGTTAAAGTTCAATGACCATCCTCTTCTAGCTTGAAAAGTTTCAGCAGAGAGATCTGTAGTGACTCTAGTATTCTTCCCCTTGTAGGTTATGGTTTTCTTCTGTTGGTCTGCTTGCAGACTTACTCCTTCACGTAAACTTTGGTGAGGTTCATTATAATGTGTCTAGTAGATGTTTTATTTGGATTTAGTTTTGCTGGGGTTCTGAAACTGTCTGCTATCTGGATTTCAGAATCTCTTGCCATGTTTGGGAAGTTCTCCTCTATTATCTCTTGGAGTAGAGCATCTGGGCATTTTGAAGAAACTTCTTCTCCTTCAGGGAGTCCTAAAAGGGGAATGTTTTCTCTTTTGGAGTGGTCCCACAACTCTCTTAGGGAATGGTTCATTTTTTTCTCTCCACTTCTCTTCATCTTTGAGTATTTGGGAGCATTCAAAAGCATTATCTTCAATGTCAGACATCCTTTCTTCTGCCTGCTCCATTCTGTTACTGAGATAATCTACCGTATTTCTCAGATCTTTGAGAGCTGCAATTTCTTGCCTCAATGTGTCAAAATCTTTCATGATTTTGTCTTGGATTCATTGAAATCTTGAGACAACTTCTGAATTACCCCTTGAAATTCTAATTCCATCTTTACCTCCATTCTGTTGATTCTATTTGCCATCCAAATTCTGAGCTCCGTTTCTGACATCTCAGCCATTTGTTTATGAATGGGATCATCTGGTGTGTCTGTTTTGTTATTTCTTGGGGGAGTTGATCTACTTTGATTATTCATGTTGCCAGAGTTTTTCAGCTCATTCTGTCCCATAATTATTTTTCACCATTTGGCTAGTTGGGCAGGTAAGGTGAAATTGGATTGGGGGCTCCTGTAGTTGTGGTTAACTAGCCCTTTGCCAAGGATCTGGGACTAGTGACTGTAACTTTTTCCCCTATAGCTTTGCAAAGGACCCATACAGTATAACAGTCTGAGGCTCCGGGAACCTGCTTGGTTTGGATTTAGGTGGCTTTGTCTTGTATTCAGCTGTTTTTTGTCTGATCCTAGTGGATCAGTGACCCTGGGTTTAAGTCTCAGCTGTGGAGAAATAGAAGCAACTATGGCACCTGCCCTCCAAAGGCAAAAACTGGGAGAGGAAAATCAAGCCTTCCCATTGTCACACAAACAGGGTACCACCTGAGAGGGTCCTTGTGTGATTGGCCCAGGTTAGGAGTTCCAAACAATTGACCCAGTCAGTACCAGCTATCAAATGGAAAGGTTCGAAAATTCTCCAACAATTAGATAGCAGAGGTCTACTGGCTGCTCAAATGTGGCTTGCTCCGGTGCTCTGTGGAGTCAGAAAGGTCCGCCCAGTAGCAGAGTTGGACCAGGGGACTAGCATCTCTTTCCCCACCTTGCACCTCTTTTATGCCCAGTCACTTGTAATCCCATGGGGCTGTTGTACTGCTCCCTCCAATAAGCAGATGTGCCAGGGCTTTGCACCTGCCAGAATCAAAGGAAATTCATTACCCCCTCGGCCCGGTCACCACCCTCTGCCACTAGCCGTCTGGGGGAGCTGAGGACTGCCTTCATTGGGTGCTCAATGTCAACTGGGTGTATTCTACCTGAGCTCAGTCCAAACCTGAGGATAAAAAGTCAGCAAATTATTTTCTCCCTCAGTCACCGTGCCTTTGCCCCAGCTGCTCTGCAGCACTGGGATCCTTATAGGGTGAGGTCTGGCTTCCTCTGGCAGTTCTCATAGTTGGGGAGGTGTGTCTCCAAGATTAGACTCTGGTGGGATCACTCTACCATTGCTGAGTCTTTGTAGGTGGTGTCCCTGCATGGCTCCCAGGTGGCTCCCATGGCTAGGGAAGCATCTGTAGCTTCTGGGGCTCCTTAAGCATGGGGCACACAGCTCTAGCAGCAGGGTGGGGCACACAGAGCACAGTTATGGCAGTATGGGGTGGCTGGCAACTCCAGCAGGGCAGAGCATGTGGCACATGGCTCTGGCAGGGTGGGGTGAATGGTGCTTGGTTCTGGCAGGTTGGGGGCACAGCTTGCAAGCCTCCTCCCACAGCTGGTTTGTACTTTTGCAGAGCCAAACCAAACAGCCTCCCTGCCTTTGTCCTCACTACTGCTGGGCTCACTGTTACAGTGCAGCTTTTATACCACAGCCCTTGCAGTGCCTGGACCTGACAATGAACTACAGACATTCCATTCTCTTCAGGGGCTAGGCTTCTGCACTTTCAAGCTACAGGAGAAGGGAGGACTGGAAGTTCAAAATGGCAGGGAAAACATTAGTACAATTTTCATGCCTGGCAGGAGAGTGCTCAGGGTCACAGCAGGGTCTCTCTGGAGAAGTAGACCCAACTTCCTGCAACTCTTTCCCATGGGGTGAGACAAGAGGTCCTTAGTTCATTGCTCACCTGTAAAAAACCCATAGCAAGCAAAAATAAATAAATAAATAAATAAACATAAAAAATAAAACAAAAAACACTCTTGTGGGAGGAGGCAGACACTTTTCCTTTGGGATGACTTTTGTACCTTAAATTTGCTTTCTTGGAGTTGCAGCTTGCCTCAGTAGAGGAGACGTGCAGTTATCACTCTTCTCTCTTAGCTCAGCTCCCAGTCTTCAGCTTTATTGGGTACTTTCTGGTCATTATCCTTCCTCTGGTTGGGAGCTTCTGTCAAAAGCTGGCTCCAGTCAGCCATCTTGCCCCTTCTCCTTAATTCTATTTTTTGTTTGGATTATAGGTAGAATTGCTACACATGTGATAAACGTCCAATAAATCATTCAAAATATTGTCAGGGGCCTGGAATGTGTGGTCATCTAACGTCCTTTTTGGCTTAATAGTCCCATGGGTTTCAGCTGGTAGACATAATTATACATTGTTGCTGAATGATAAGGGATTTATAATTTGATATACATTTTTTTGTAGATAGCCCTGACTAGTGGATTATTGTAAACCTAAACCAAAATATGAAGCGGTAAAACTGCACACCCCCTGGATAAAGAGCTCAAATACAACTTTACATCAGAAACACAAAAAATGAAACTTAATCATTTGTACCCTCATATTAAACTGAATTTTTCTAAAAAAAATTTTTGATTCTGTCCTCTTACTTATCTGTTTCAATACTTTTCCAGTGTGGACCAAAATATAGAAGGATCTTTAATTTGTACATGACAAAATTCTCAGAATGATAGGTAATGTGTGAGATAGTAAATCCAAGACTTGTGTGTGTATGTGTGTGTCCATCAGCTGAACCTAAAATCCAAAATATCATAAAACATTTTACAAATGAATTCAGGTTCAAATATAAGTTACACTACACCATCATATTTGAAAAGTCAATAAAAAGGAATTTTAATGCAAATTATGCTATACCCTTTAAGATGAAATAATGTGCAACCCTTAAAAACTATTTAGGAAGAGTTTTTAATGGCATAAGAAAATCATGTATTATGATACTAAGTTGAAAAAATAGCACATGAAATGATCACAATTATATGTATAGATATTCTAAAGCAAAAAGAAGACAAAAAAAAAATAAAAAAATAAGAGTTATCAAAATGTTAAATTTGTTTTAAATTTGTGTAGTGGGATTATTAGTTTCCACTTCAATACTAAGACCAGACTACCCGTCTTCGATAGGTAACAAAACCTGTGCCTAAATCTGTTCTCACATTTCCTCTGGAAGTGGTTTTGGATGAATTTCAAGTGAAAGAAACAACTTACAAGGACTGTAGTTCCAAAGAAGACTCCACAGGACAAGGATAAAAACTTGAATGTTTGGAAAAGCTCCAAAGGGGCTTTCATATTAAGGAGAGGTATTTTGAAAAGTGATGACTAGATTCCAGAAGAACTGCCAGAATACAAAGCAAGAAAACAGGATATTTTGGCGAAGAAGAGGGCAATTATGATGGCAAATGAATAGTGGTTAGGGCTAGTAAATTTAATTAAGAGTAGGACAGCAGGGGCCATACTCCTACAGATTGTTCAAAAACCCTATATTTGGAAGGACATGAAGTGTGGAAGTGACATAAAAATAAAAAAAATTAAGATAAACTTTCAAATATTAAGAACAAATATTTATTATAATAATTAACACATTGATAATTAGTATATGTCAGGTACTATGATGAAGGATTTTTATTTATTATGTCCCTTAATTCTCATCACAATCCAGGGTAGGGTTCAATGCCACCCTCATTCTCTTAAAGGGAAATCAGAATCACAGAGATGATGTGGACTTTAACTTCACTTAGTAAATGACAGGGCTGAGACACAAACCCAGCTCTGCCTAACTCTCAGCTTACTCAATTAACCTTTGTGCTAATCTGTAAATCTTTCACATTTAGGCCCAAAGTTTTGTCACAAATAGCACAATAGATTAAGGTACACACTGAAATATTTACTGGTAAAAAAGGCTCTTTTTAAAATTTCTTTTAGAAATAAATAAAAAATGAGAAAACATTTTTAAAAATCATTTTGTTGTTATACTTTTGTTGTGCATTCCCGTTTTCAGCTGTACCTACCACCAGTTTAATTGATCATACACATGTATTATCTAAGGATTAAATCTAGGTCACTTTATTATCTCTGCAGTTGCTCTTACTAAGAACTGAGAAATATTTGGCTTTGTCCCATGGTATATCTCCCAATATGAGAAAACTACAGTTGGTCGATTTGTTGAACATCAAAAAGTGGCTTTCACCACTCAAAATTGTCTATAAATAATTTTAATCTTTCAATACCCTTCAAATTTTGAAAAAAAAAAAAATTTACTGTAAGCACATTTTGGGAGAACGGAGAACTCTGTGACTTTTCCCACTTGGAAGATTATACTGCTTCCTTTTCATGAAACCAGAACACAAGGTCTAGAGAAAGGGGATTATTAAACTTTCTACTGAGTTTCTCCCCCCAACAAAAACTGAGATAGCGGTCAATGAATAAGTATGTACAGACTGTAACTTGAATCCTCTAGGGTGACTGTAGGCTAATTAATAATTAATGCCAGAGCCACGGTGTTTGAAATGTAGATGTGATAACTAGAGGCCTGGCAGAGGAAGCGGATTTAGATGCTATAGGGAATAGGTACTCCCTTGCCGGCTGGCTCAGAGAGCCAGCCTTGGTGCAAAGCAGGGCCTATGGTTTAGATTATATTCCCCTCAGCTGTTAATTACCTGAACCTACTTTGAAGTTCTTCTCTTTTTATCCTCTGCATGAAAAGAGATTGGTTCAGCCAAGGGACTTGGAGAAATGATCAAATACATGGGTTTGAGAGAAGAGGGGTGGGAATAGAACTTCAGATATAAGAAGATAACGAAGAAAAACACATAGTAGAACATACAAGAACATATATTATTAGGAAATGTTGAATTGTGGCATATTGTTGCAAGCACATTGTTTCTCTCAGTTATTCTAGTGAAGCAGATCTTAAGTAAATGTGTAAGCTTTTTCTGAATAGCTATAATAAAGAATTTCCATCTGTGTTACTATATAGATATTTGCAAAGAGACCATCACAGGTGTTTTTAATACCATTTTTCTAATACAGTCATTTAAAACTCTTCCTATTTGAAGCCAAGTTAAAAGGTTAAAAATAATAGAATAAGCCGCAAAATTCTTTTGTATAGCTTATTTACGTTCAAATCATTCATCCTAAGAGCACAAAAAAATGCCACTGATCAATGAGAGAAGTTACAGGACATTAGGAAGTTACAGATACAAATTGCAGCTGAAAGAGACATGAAAATAAATGATGTTGAGTTTGACTGCATTAAAAACTGCCGTGGTTTGTTTTCAGGATGTGTGTGGCACACATTAAATTTAAAGAAGTGTGGCCATTTGTTTTCTTGCAAGTAGATTACAACATGCCTGGATTGAATGTAAATACTTAGGTGTTTTTGTTTATTTGCAAGCTTTTAATTTTTTTTTAATATTATCCTTAGTACAGCTATTTCAGGGTAAGCCTTTCCCTGAGACATATACATGAACAGTGTTCTCACTTTTGCTGCAAGAGCATGCAGTCGTGGAATAGCTAACTTTCTGTTGTACCTTCCTCTGTACCTTTTTGATAGGATAATAGTACTGATATCACTGTTAAAGAAAAATGTGGGGTGGCGCCTGTGGCTCAAAGGAGTAGGGCGCCAGTCCCATATACTGGAGGCGGTGCGTTCAACCCCAGCCCCGGCCAAAATCTGCAATAAAAAAAGAAAAAAAAATATGTGCCTATTTTGAAACTGACACCTGAGGATGCAGTATTATATGACTATGATGATATTTTAAGTGCACACAAGCAAATGAATAAGTGATGATAATTCAGCATAGATATCATACATAGACCTGCATGCGCTAGTCTGGTTTGAGAGTTCTATTTTATTTACTCTTTAATTATATTTCAAAGGATACTTTGTGAGCAGAGTCATTAAAATTTCCTTAGGATAAAAACCTAGAAATTTGCTCATTTGAATTTATTGTTCAAAATGCCAAATTCAAAAAAAAGTTGGAGTGCACCATAATACACTTTAAATGTCCTTAAGCAAATAAATAATCATATGAGTAAAAGTCTTGCGTCAAAGGAAAATATACTGGGAATTTTTACAATTTGTAACACAGATTTCCCAGCTGTGGTTTTCATTCTAAAACTGTATGTACATCAACACTAAGATTATGCAAATCAACAACAGAATTAATCTCCATGTAATTTCAAATGTAACTTACACTGATGTAGGGCATGAGGGCCAAATCACAGAAAGCAGAGTCTTCTATTTTCATGCTGCTTTTATCATCAGTAAGCTACCTCTACACTACATCACTGTTAGAATGAAGGGCATTAATGAAAATGTAGCATTTTCTTAAGGTTTACATACGAACTTTGTATGTTTAGTTCCCTCTGTTATGGAAAGGAGTAAAAGATAAGTACTTTAAAAGTGTAAAAAGCAAGATAGAGGCAAAATTTGAAAAATCAGCCATTTAGATTAAAACCTAAGACGTTACTGACCATAGCCCTTTCCTCTATTGGCATTTATAATTATTCATGTGTTGTGGATAACATTTAGTTTTAAAACACTAACGCAGAATAAAACATGTTTCTCACAGTGCACTAGCAGTTATCTTTCATAGTTAAAGTCCAAACTTTTTGAATTACGTTTCTCAATATCAAATGAAACTACATTTGAGACTAATCACATCCAGGATTCATTTACATATTCTTTAATTTTTGTCTTTGTTATATTAACAATAGGCAAAAAAATAAATTTATTAATATATATTTTCCATTTATATATCTATAAACTATTCATCATTTGGCTAATTCCATTCAAGCAAAAAGATACTGAACAAGTTTTAGCTTTGATACATATGAAGAGCAGAGATATCAATTATAAAATAGCACAATGGTGTCACCACAAACAATAGGTTGAACTTTTCACTTTATTTCGGGACTTGTACGTTTAACATTCATACTTCCATCATTTCTATGTCACCTGATTTTCCACTAACAATTGTACATTTTGTAAACATGCATTCAATTTTTTAACCACATTTTCAAAATTTTCAATGTAATTAGTGTCACAATCTCAAAGGATTAATATATTTTTACAAGTAATAGAAAAAATTACCTTTTTGCATGGCAATGCATATTTCAGCCATGGAATCTTGAGGTCATAATTCATATGCTTTTCATATTCATTTGGAAAATTCTATATCTAAACTGTATTTTACTTTTTCCTATTGATATATGTGTTCCACAGCTTTTCAATCATGTTTTCATATTGTAAAAATGATTGTGACTAGAAGCAGCTCCTAAATAACTTCACAATATTCTACCTATTGCTATTGCAACATTAAACATGGCTAGATTATCTAGTTTGTTCTTTGTTCCTTTTACAATAATTTCAGCTACACAAATACTGAAATGAAATTCTCATCTCTCTATTAGTAAGAGAACAGAAAAGTAAATATATCTTAACAGGAATATGAGTGGTGCATGTTGAATGAGCTATGCACTGCAAAGTGGAGGAAGACTTCTTTACACTGCAGAAGGAAAAGTAACACATTGAAAAAGAAATTTAATGAAATAAGAACATTAAAATAGGTTTATATTAAATCCTTCTAATTTTCTAGGTCAAGACTGTGAAGTGAATGTGAGAAAATATTAAAGGGGAATTGAATTTGCATTCCTTATGTTACAGGCACATGTTTACATGACCTTTAAAACAGAATTAAAGCTGTATCATCAGCAGCTGTGGGCAATTCACATTACTAAGGCAATCGAATCAGAATGTTAAGCTAAGTATAAAACATAAATTAAACTGATAGAGAATAGTCTTAATTCGTTAGGTTAACTTGCAATCTACTTATACACCACTAGTCATTTCAAACCAATTTGGAGATCCACCAAATGAGAAATACTGCAACATATCTGAGAACAGAGTATATAACTTTAAGAGTATAAGGGTGGAGGGAGGGTAATTGGTGGGACCACACCTATGGTGCATTTTACAAGGGTACATGTTAAATCTACTAAAAGTAGACTATAAATATCTTAACACAATAACTAAGAAAATGCAGTGTTAAGGCTATGTTAACCACTTTTAAGAACGTATTTCAAATTCTATTTAAAACCAGCACATTGTTCCCCATAATTGCATTAATGTACATAGCTATGATTTAATAATATATATATATATATCTCCAGCGTAATAAAAGAAACTTTAACATATCTTTCTCAACAAACCGCCATCTATTATCAGAGTTAATTTCATGAATATTATTTACTTTCAACAATAACCTCCAAAAGTAAACATAATTCCATGAAGACATAATACTCTTTGATGTACTGTACATGGCAGAGATAATTTTCATTTCCAGACAAATATTTTGAAGAGTTTATAATGAAATTTTAAAGGTTAGTAAGGGTTAACCAAACCTCTTTTTATTCCAAACTGCATTGTATTATTCCTTAACATCCCTTACTCCTTCTAATAACTATATTCTGATTTACTTTTGGAACATGTACAGATATCCCTCCTTTAAAAATATGGTAGGATGAATTATTAAATAGAATTTCAAATCTAATTTTTCTGGGATCAAACTTGCTCTAAAGACATAAAAAGAGTAAATATATTTGTAATGCAAATCATAATCTCACTAAAAGTGTTTTTAGAAAGCTTGATTTCTTTCCATTTATAGTAGTAAAATCTCAGAACAAAATTCTATCTTTCTCAAAGTATTTTTCTATTTACATATTGTGACTTATTTTAGACCTCTTTAAAAAAAATTGCAGAATCTTTGGTGATACAGAAAACATACAGAATATATTTTAAAATGCAGTTTGTCTACTCTGAAAGGTAAATAAAAGGGCTCTGGGAAAACTCAAATGCTTCTCTTCATCATTAATATAGATGTTTCTATAGAACAAATCACAGTTCTTTACGAAGCTGGCAACTAGCTGTTGAAAGAAAACCAAGCCTCCACAGCTCTAAGACTCAGCTTGTATAACTGTTGAGATCCATATTCAGAGATGAAATCATTATTGAAGGCAATTTACATTCAAATAGGTTTGTTCTCCAATAGACAAAGATTTAACCCCATAAACACTCTCTCTCCCTCTCTTCCTCAACACACTCTCCCTCTCTCACACACACAGTGTCTGTGTGTGGTTCATTTAAGGGAGGTGGCATCATATCTAATATTTACATCAAACACCCAAGGAAACATTATATTTAAACCTTTAGGTGAGAGCACATGTGATTGAACAATAGTATAATTGCAAACAGGAATCCCAATCTCTCCATCAAAAGTATAAGTAGTAAGAGAATAAGTAAGTAAAAGAAAAAAGTCTCATTCTTATTCTTGCTATTATTTGATTAAGTAAAAAGGAGTATTTAGGAGGCACAAGAAAATATCTGTGTGGATATTTAGATTGCCCTAAATATCTTTTCTTAGAAACTTAAGTTTTCTCTTGCCCCAGACTATTGTTATAAACAGAAAATATGTTCATTTGAAGAGGATTAGATAGCTTTAAATCCTGCTGCCATCGATGCAATCCCAGTTAACATTTTAGTGCCTGGAAAAAATATTTTAGGGCAACTATCCCCCTAACACACAGGGAAAATAATGGTGGTGCTGCTTTTCTAAGCCCATCTCTCAAGGAAATGTCACTGAGGCAGAGCTGTGGTTACACACAGCATTTATCAGTGAAGGTGTTGGTCCTTGTCTCCTGAGAAAGCACTATCTTGAGTACCTTACCTTGGCACAGGCCTAGAGATCAGACATTTGGCTTAGGAATGTTCAGGGGGCAAAATGAACTTGGGCATAAGAGGGGCTCACCAGGTAAGGGACAGAAGCTGTCAGGGGACAAAGATGCTTGCTTGGCCAGAAAGATAAGTCCTAGGATTCTCCCTAAATACCAGCTGCTGGCCAGTAGGGTGGGGTTGTGGAGACTCCTGGTCTAGCACAGCTGCTATCCGCACCCATTCCCTCCTTCTCTAACCAGAGGTACTCAGGCAATTGTTATTCATGCAATTGTCCTCACCTTCATCTTTCAGATGCTCCTCCAAATAGAAGACAAGAAGCTGGAGAGGTGGGGAAAGTGAAGGGGGGACTGCCTTGTAGTCACAGTAGGACTCATTTGGCCCAAATAATTGTCACCAACCTAGTTATTTTAAGATATAAACTCTCTGTTAGATGTTCACTGCAAACCCCCACACCCACATCCTGCCAAAGCACTTCTGTTCAATAAAAAAAGAGAAAATATTTTTTCCTAGAAGGATACCACATTTTGATCAATAATAAAGGTTTTCCTAGTCCCATAACTGCACAAGGACATGGAATCCTCACCATTTGGAATTAATACTATTTACTAAGGGGTGGGGAGGACCCACAAGGTATAGGGAACACATGATCTCAGTTGTGAATGAAGCCCAAGAATTCCTACAATTTTGCACATCAAAAAGTTATTTTGTTCATAAAGAATTAAGTGGATTTGAATTTTTGTAGGGACTATTAACTACCGAAAGGACTTATAAAAATCATCTAATGTTCTACTAGATGACTTATTTATGTCTACAAAACCAATTCACATAGTTTAAAGTAATCCGATTAATCATGCAGCTAGAATTATTTTTTCTTTAAATATCCCCATTTCTAGTTTTATGAAATTAATCAAAATAAAAATCACCAAAGCATTTTAAAGTTAAAAACATTCTGTGAATCAAGCAAAAATAAAATAGATAGATAGGGAATTCCACATGGGGTCTGTATTTTGTACAAAAATCAGCTGGGTTCCTCCAAGGAAGGCTTGGTCTGTAGTGTAAAACAAGTGTCTGATAAATGTTCATAATGATTTCTAAACACTCCAAATACTGATAATTTGATAATGACAGGGATGTTGAGTACTACACAATAGGTCAGTCTGGGTAGAGTTATTTCCCTGGGTCCCTGTAAGATCAGAGCTCTTCCACTGACAATTACAACTGAAGGGGGTAGAATTTACCCCATAAGAGAAAATGAGACTGGATCAGCCAATCTGACCAACTTAGCTAGGAGAATGAGCATTCTAAGCATTCTTTCCCTTGGTAGTGAGGGTCTCTATTGTCTCTGCCTGTCCTCTAACCACCCTTTCCACAGCCCTAGCCACACAATTAGCACCTCCCCACTGACATTCCATTTTGCTAGCAAATGGCTGGTGTTCTCACAGATTGAAGTATTTATATTAATTTTAAATCATGAATACTTTATTTTAAAGTTATCTTATTTCTGCTGCAGCATTTGTTGTGTGCTATCACCCCCACCCCTCCATCTTTTCCCTTTTCTCTAAAGATCCCTTTTCACATGTTCAAGGAATGCCAGCAGAGTCAGCATTGACCAATATCTTGCTGTCTAAGTCTTTTTATTTTTCATTTTTATTATTATTATTATTATTATTTGCAGTTTTTGGCCAGGTCTGGGTTTGAACCCACCACCTTTGGCATATGAGGCTGGTGCCCTACTCCTTTGAGCCACAGGCGCCACCCATGTCTAAGTCTTTAAAAAAAAAAATCTCTCCCAGAATATTATGAGCCCCTTACTTAAAATTCCATGCAGTTTGCAAAGAATAACAGAGAAGAAAGAAGATTATGAGAGCAACTACAGTGGGCTGGTGCATTAAGTGACAATGTATCTCACACCTCAAACATGTCATGAGCTTAAAGAACAGAAACACCAGGAAAAGAGCTTCTTTCTCTGCTGCTTTGAGTAGCTGTTTTATATTTTCTCTTCCTATATTAGCTCCCAGTTTTAAAAAGAAAATGTACACTTGTCTCTACCAAACCTGATCCAACTTGTCCTGTTTCCAGAGTAAACTTGTGGCAAAGGTGAAATTTTCATCTAGAGGTCACACCAAGACCTACAGCTGGATCTTCATGTTGAATTACATACAATCAAATTTGACCTTTTGGGCATCTTTCTGGACACCCACCCCTACCTCCAGTGACCCCATGTTCACCAGCTCCAGCCTTAGGTGACTTTCATCCCCCATAACCAATTTATAGGCATAGGGAAAGCTTCCTAATTTACACTGGAATATGAAATCTGAGAGAGGTATTATCCCCATGGCTGTGACACTTTCCCAATGAGCCTAGGTGCAGGGTGCCCAGCTGTGTCCATGCTCATATTCTTCCACAGGAGCAGAGATCTGAACCACATTAATCTGTTTAATTTCTTTTGTGAGTCTTTCTTTCTTTGGAAAGAAAAGGACGTGGCTATCTGAGAAGACACTCAGGAGCTGGTATCCTTAAATTTTGTGAGGAAGGAAAGCAACTACGAAGCCTCAAGTTACAAATTAACGAAAGTTTAAGTTAATGAAGCCAATTTGACTGTCTTTTATAAATTATCTGAATTGTCCTCTTGGAAAATAAGCAAAGGGAATGGAAAAAGTACAGTGGTGAATTGGGGTGTGAAGCAACTTAAAAAGGAATGAAGATAGTGTCCGGTCTTTGCCTGGGAAGAGAACTGGAATCTGAGTTGCCTTGCTAGAGATAGGTAGTAGATTCACTACTGTTACAGTTGGTATACTTCAAAGCCAGCTTCCTCTCTACTGCAAGTTTTAGTTGGCACAGCCCAGTAGGTTTGACAGCTATTAAGATGTTATTGAAATCATGGCTTTAGAGTGGGTGGGGAGAATCATATTTGAGAAGCAGGAGTATACTTCAAGATCAGAATGAGGCACACAGAAAGGTGTGTATTTAGCCTAGATGCCTGAAAAAGCAGGTTTGTTAACTGAGTTTAGGCGATGTGCAGTCTATGAAAAATAAGTGACCCACTCTGTGCAACAGTAGCTTCTCATGAACTTATTTTTCTCCCATGTCCAGACGGGGTCATCTATTGAATAAGGCTCTTTTATTTTGCATGGGGCAGGGGATTTGTGACCATGGTCTCCCCTTTTATTCCTCTCTCTATGGAAACCCAGATCATGGGGGAAAATATGCAAGGCTGAATAAAGAGAAGCAGCAAAAAGGAGCGCTTGAGAGCAGCATCTGTTACACTTGGGAAGTTAGCCTGACAGGAAAGGGTGAAGGAAACCTCTCCAGTAGATGAATTAGAATGGCAAAAAGATTTGGCTAAATGCAGATATTTTCTTCTCATAACAAAACACCTTACATGCAAGAGATTATATCACAGCTGCTGGAAGATGTGATTGCACTTGGATTCAATAGAAATTGTCTGTATTCGTGGAAACAAGCTTTAATATAGTGAAAGAAAACAGAAAGAAAATAAAAAGAAAGAGAAAGAGGAAAAAAATGATGATGAAAGTTTCTGCTCCTGACAAAAGTTATTCTTACATTAAAGACTATAAAACACGTGTGTAAAAAACATGTCCCTGGGGCTCAGATGCCCGATCCTCATTCTGCTTCCTATATACCTGGGGCAAATGGACTTCGGTGGCTGGCAAAACCAGGTACCAGGAATGGAGACCATGGGCAAGAGAAAGATTTATTGAAAGAACTCAGGCAAGTTAGGACTGGAAAAGGAACCCCCCTTTTCACAGAAAAGCCTTACCAGTTCATAATTACCTTAACCTCTTGAATCTTTTAAGATTAGCAACTCTTTCACCCAAATGCCGCTACAAGGTGGAGGTGATAAACCTACCAACAACAACCAGACAATGATAATAATCATTTTGCAGGTAGGGTTTCTTCAATACATTTCCCTCTGACTTCTAAACTGACCTGACACAGATATGTAAATGGTTCTTGAATAGACAGCCTAACAGAATACTTAAAAACTTTTAATTTTGTATCATTTTGACAGGTTCTTGTTTCTTCAGGAAGCAGAAGTTCAAACACAAATGAAATAATATTCTTGGAAAGGAAGATGCCAACAATTGGCAGAAAAGAAACTCAGTTCTTCATCAGCCTGAATGCTGATGGGGGGGAGCAGCCTGCATGCAAGAAAGGTGGGAGAGAAAGAGAGAGAGGAAAAATCAATTTCTAGGTTAAAAGTAGATAAGCCCTTATAATAGAAAATGGACAAATGAAACTACAATTTCAATGATAGTGTATAGGCATAACAGAAGGAGGGGTATATTCTCTGTCAATAATTATTAAATGGTTATTTTTTAAGAGTAAAAGAAAGAAATAGATCTCAACTAGATGCCAGGTTTTCCTGCCTAATAGACACTTTTACATTTACTAATATCAGCTCCTATTGCTCTGTGTTCTCATAAGAAATCATTCATTTCACAGGCAATAGATGCTCTTGAGCTATATAAAGGAACGACAGAAAAAGCTCACCTTGTTTATATTTTTTCTCATTTTCTTGCATTTTCTGAAGATCTGTCTTCTTAGAGAAACTAATGCCTTAATGACTTTCTGGTAGCAGCAAGCCTTCTTTTATTTCTGCTAAATATATGAAAATGTATGCAAATTTAAATCAAGCTTAACCTAGGAGCTATTACAATTTATTTAATGGAATTTCAAACCAATAAGGGAACTCCGACCATCTTCTCTAAGTGTAACTATAATTACACATTAGTTTACCTACAAAATTATTAAATGAAAGGTCATTGTTTATATAAAGAGATAATGTTCACTATTTGGTGTTGCCTTTTCCCAGCTAGAGCAAATCTAAATTTTTTGCATTTCTCCTCACTCTATTTCCAAGCAATGCCTTTGGGAACCTGTGGCGGAGGACTAGGAATTGCTTTTTCCAAACTTATAAAAGCCTAAGAGGAATATATCGTTCCTCTTTTTTTTTCCTAATGAAATGTAAAAATGATACTGTCTACCCAAGCTGAAATCAAATACAATGGGGACTTCCCCCACCTTAATGGGGACTGGGGAAGAAGGGGGCAGTGCTTAATGCAAACAGCCTGCCATTTCATTCTGAATGCCTTGGGCACATAAAATAATTCTAAATTTTTTTCTCACTTTATCTGCAAGGACTCAGGGGTGAGTGTGAAAACAGTTTTCTAATGGAACAGCATCAGCGTGAGGCTTGAAGTCATGAATATTTTCCTGTGTACCTACTAGGAGTAGGTCTGCTGAGCCTCTGGCTGAGAGTGACAGCTGATGGCTTCAGCAAGCTGGCCTTTGACAGAAGTTGTGGGACCTCTGAAAGAAGGTGACAAGGAGCAGTAATAAAGCAAAACTTCCAATTTACCAGCTGCATTAAAAGGAAAACTTCAAAATAACTCAATATTGCCAGTATCACAGTAGATTTTACTTTCCAAGATCTTTCATTTCTTCCTGCTCTAATCATAATTTTTCAGAAGAAACAGGCCATCTCTTTCTTCGATGCTTTCACAGCTTGATACTGATTTTCTTAATAAAATGAAATAAATAATAAACATTGAAATAGCTTTTATTAAAATCATAGTTTTCAACTTTATTGATTTAGAGTCTTATGGAAGATTTTACATTGTTCAAAGTTTGTATAGATGTCTTGTTTGAAGTCTCCCCTTCCCACACACAACTCAGAATGCCAAGTCTGAAAAATCCTTATTCACTTAGATCAAAATGACATTTAAACCCTTGCTATTCTTGTTCTTTCTCAATTTAGATTAATATAAATAATCTTAAAGGAGCGATGAAACACCAGTTTGCCACCTCATCTCCCTGCCCCTCTCGTCCTTCTCCGTTCACCATAAACACCTTCATACCCTAAGATGTGTGGGGGAAAGGGTTAATCAAATGAACCTCTGCCACTCTGCTAGGCAGCCAATGGAGCTGAAAGATTGATTTCACTTCCTGCTTGGGTCTCTCTGAAACTCCTGAGCTTCACCAGCCTAATTTGGAAAGCGAGCCCGGCCTCCTGAGTCACCATTGGCTGTGCTCATGCCTGGCCAGTCCGAGACGCGCTGCGATTGGCTGAGGCGGGTGCCAGTAACCTGCGCTAGCGACTTTGGCTCCCCGGCACCGAAGATGTCAAAGGCTGAAGCAGCTCCCGTTGCCGCATTGTAACTAGTAGGCGATCCTCACCCACTATGGCCACAGCTGCCTCTAATCCATACAGCCTTCTCAGTTCTAGCTCCCTGGTCCATGCGGACTCTTCCGGCATGCAGCAAGGGAGTCCTTTTCACAACACTCAGAAACTTCTCCAAAGTGATTACTTGCAGGGAGTTCCCAGTAATGGGCATCCCCATGGGCATCACTGGGTGACCAGTCTGAGTGATGGTGGTCCGTGGTCCTCCACACTGGCCACCAATACTATGGAACAGCAGGATGTGAAGCCTGGGCGGGAAGACCTGCAGCTAGGTGCGATCATCCATCACCGTTCACCACTTGTAGCCCATCACTCACCGCACACTAATCACCCCAATGTCTGGGGAGCTAGCCCGGCTCCGAACTCGTCCATCACGTCAAGCGGCCAACCCCTCAATGTGTACTCGCAACCAGGCTTTATGTTGAGCGGCATACTGGAGCGCGAGGGGCTCACTCCACCGCCGGCCGCCACATCTGCACAGAGCCTGCACGCGGTGCTCCGGGAGCCCCCGGATCACAGCGAACTGGGATCACACCACTGCCAGGACCACTCAGATGAGGAGACACCAACCTCTGATGAGTTAGAACAGTTCGCCAAACAATTCAAACAAAGAAGAATCAAGTTGGGGTTCACACAAGCCGACGTGGGGTTGGCATTGGGCACACTGTATGGCAACGTGTTTTCACAGACCACCATCTGCCGGTTTGAGGCCTTGCAACTGAGCTTCAAGAACATGTGCAAGCTGAAGCCCCTGCTGAACAAGTGGCTGGAGGAGGCAGATTCGTCTACAGGGAGCCCGACCAGCATTGACAAGATCGCTGCTCAGGGCCGCAAGCGCAAGAAGCGAACCTCCATCGAGGTGAGTGTCAAGGGCGTACTAGAGACTCATTTTCTCAAGTGTCCAAAGCCTGCTGCGCAGGAGATTTCCTCCCTGGCAGATAGTCTCCAGTTGGAAAAAGAAGTGGTACGTGTCTGGTTCTGTAATAGAAGACAAAAAGAGAAAAGAATGACTCCGCCAGGGGATCAGCAGCCGCATGAGGTTCATTCGCACACTGTGAAAACAGACAAGTCCTGCCATAATCTCTGACTAGAGGAAGCGAGGAGGCAGCCAGCCGCACTGGGAGCAGTTTAGACTTCTCTTTGACTCTCTCTCCCTTCCTTCCACTCTAACATTCTTGATTATTGTTATCTCTCTAGTGAGCTTTCTTTTTCACTCTCTCCATCTCCCCCATCCTTCTTTTCCTCTCTCTTTTTCTTTTACTGAGAATTCTAATTTAGGTTGAGAGAGGAACACATTCAGGATTCTCAATTCAGATACACAGTTATTTTAAGCAGTCCTGGCAAGGAACTCATAATCCCTGCTGCCTGGGCAACAGTGCCCTCCGTCCTTTTCTGCTGATCAATGCATATGGTTTACTATGAGTAAGGTTTGTTTGGTCACTCCTCTTTTGGAAGAACAAGGAGTGAGTAATGTGGGGGGCGGGATGACGAAAGGGGGAGGGTGGGAAGACAAATGTGTGCCTCTGAATAACCTTTCAGCGCCTTGGTTATAGCATCTGTATTTCAGGTGAAATCTGTTTTACAACAGACGAGTTTTGGATTTTTAAAAATTTATATAGTGTTTCTAAATGTCTGCGGTGTTTTACTACAGGATGTACACAATATTTGTGAGATAATTTGTATCTAATTGACCACTCCACATTACTCTTGCTATAATTATTCCTTCACTGAGCTGATATTTTAATTGCTTAGAAAAGGGGGAAGAAAGGGAAGAAGGGAAGAGGAGGCAAGAGATGCCTACCCATTCACCCTCTTCTGAAATCTGTGTGGAAAAGAAAGGATAAAATGAAGAGAGTTGCTGATTTTTCTTTTTTTCTTGTGGGAGAGTGGAGTGCCTACGATGGGTAGAACACGGAAACCTATTGGGTTTTCAAACTAGTTCGAAATAGAAGTAGGGATTTTAACGGTTTCTTCCCTACCTCCTAGAATTGTTGCGCTTCCCCCTCCCAGGTTTCCATTGCATAGATGTGCCTGAGAGTAGTAGCAGCAAGCCAGCCGGGGCGAAATAGATTGAGAGATGTGGAGTGCTCTGCACTCACCAGGATCCGTATGGGGCTCCCCACAGGCAGGCTCCAAACCTCTCTAGAACCGATTTCCTCATCCGCCCCACCCCCACATTACTCACTCCTTGTTCTTCCAAAAGAGAAGTAACCCTACTTGCCCTTATAGAGGAAAGACTGCCTTCACACGTGATTGGTTTCTTTGGAGACCACTACCTGGAGACGCTACCAAACCACCCAGTTTGGTTCAAATCCAGTTCCCAGCAACTTCTAAGTGAGAAACCCTTGGGGAGGGATGAAGAGGGAATAGGAGACAGGCACTCTCTGCTCAGTGCCAAAGAACAAAAGAAAATTTGCATAGAGATTCTGGTCCTTCCACTGTAACACCTCCTGTCTGGTGTCTGTGAGTGGGCTCCTGGGGAGCCATTTCTGGGATTCTGACAAGCACTGCTGGTGGAAACTCACAGTGACGAGTGAGGGAACTAGCGAGCGCACCAGAAGCTGGGTTCCTTCCTTTTTTAAAAAAAATCTCCGTGTGTATGTGTCTCTGTGCGTGTGTGCTGGCAAAAGTGTGTGTGTGTAGATAGCTGTGTGTATTGTGTTACTATATACGGAAAAAAAAAAACACTACAAAAAAGAAATCTTGCCAGATTGTGTAGAGATTCCAAAAATATGTCGCTGCTGTGGCTTTATTGCTAGCTCTCATGCCCACACTCCAGGTCCACAGACACACCTCATTTACAACGAATACACACGTTTGGAAACAGCCAAGCACCCAACACCCAGCTGCTGTCCACCGCACCCGGCTAGTGTGTCAGAACACACTTTTGATTGCTGCCCTGCTAACTTTCAGGTGCAACCGAGCTACACAAAGCTTCAAACTACCGAAGGAGGAGAAAGCCTTCCGGTTCCCTGTGGAAGACGTACTATTACAGGCTGCCAGGCTTTTGGTCCACCATACTGTGTCTCCCCCAGCTGCAGATCTAAGAGCATGTACTAATTCACATCTCTGACTGGTTCACTTTTTTGTTAAACGTCTGCATTCTGTTAGTAGTTAGGTTTTAGTTCTAGGAATTTTTTTTCCATATTGAGTTCATATTTTACAACTGGGGACTTTCTATTTTACTCGACATATTTTTCTTTGCAGTTAAAGGCTATGATTGAATCCTGAGTTAATCCAAATATTTCTGCCAACTTTATAATTGTACATTTTTATATATTAAATGTTTTTGAAGTTATTAATTTAAAGAAAGATAATTTAGTTTATTCATTTAGTAACTGATGTATAATAAACGCTATTTTCATTAACAGTTGGTTTTTCAACTATTTTATTCAAATTGCCTAATGCAGTTGCCAACAATTATTTATTTTCAACCAATTCTGCATTGTGTTTAAAAGAAAATTCTTTCAAAGATGTGTTGGGTGTCAATAAGAAAACAATTTGCAGTAATGTTTTATGTGAACAGTTTTAGTCAAGGGATTTATATTTACTCTATATTTTATTGTTGTAAAAGATTAAAAGATTTAAATAAAACATTTTTCAAAAAAAAAATCTGTTTTCTTCTCCTGGCCTCCTTGTATACTGTATAAAGTGGAGCGTTTAAACAGAAGCACGTTCTGAGGTGAGCAGTGCCTATGATTTGCTTCAGTTTAGAAATCATTAGTCATTTTTTTGATTCTTGATTCTCTTCCTCTGACTTCTGGCCTTTCAGCTCAGGCCTGAAATACACAATGAGGCCTATTCGCCTGCCCATGCCACACTCATACAAATCTCACCTCAAATGGTGGTAAAAGGCTTGGAGAAATCATCCGGAGTAGGGGGAGCAGATTTCATTTTAGGAGGCCCAATCTTATTAATGTTCTCCAAATGGAGCATGTCATTCTAAGCCAGTGTATAGATCTTTCATGGCACCTGCACCCTTTTGAAACTAGACCCAGACCTTCTTTAAGTCTTTCATTTCACCTCACTACACCCATCCTTCTTTTTCTTCATCCCAATTCTCTCTGGGTGTTCTTCTAGTACATGAACCTCTGTTCCCTTTATGAGAGATGGGAAGGTGATTATATGTAAGCCTCTTTTTAAGGTTCTCCCTGGACCCAGAACCCCTATTTAACTGTTTGTTGTGCCCACTAAAAAAGGTATTCTGTTCATTCCAACGGGGAGAAGGAAAAAAAATTACATGCGGAAATTTTCTCGGTGGGGGGGATTTGATTTATTACACTCTTCTTTCCATTCATACCTAAAACTTCATTTGTATTATTTTATTTCAAAACACCCTCCATAAAATAAAAATCTGTTTTTTGTAATAATGGCTTAGGAGTAACCTACCAAATATGAAGCAGTTCTAAGATTTTGTCTGTACCCACATTACTTTTCCTATTTTTTGGTAGATACATAAGAAGGACTATACAAAACATTTAACTATAGTTTCGCAACAGTAAACCATTCTTCAATTCATAGTCTGAAGTAGGTGTTTTTTCATTAGACAAAGTAAAATTATTTAATCATTTTAGTGATTATAACATGTAATGTCTTGCATTTTTCAGATTCCATAATCATTTAAAACTGTATGGTGCACCACACACATGTAAGTGTTGTGTAAGAAATATGCCACATGAGTGTACACTCGGACATATTTCTCTTTATAAATGATATTGATTTTACAGAGATGTATCTACAAACACAAAAGCCATAGTCTGAAGCCTGTTGGTTCTCTTTTGGTTCACACCAACTAATCTCTTTCTCTTTCAATAGCCTGTGAAAAACGAATTGATTAAAGAGTCATAGATTTTCTTACTAAAGTATACAGAAAACAACTTCTAGTGTATCCTGAACTCTTTAATGGGGCTGTATACAGCCAGTTTAGAAGATATTTGAATTAACATATAGATGTAGACTTTTTATCACTATTTATCAGTATGTTTGCTGATACATATTACTGATATATATTTTGTAAATATTTATCAGACTTGTTTCTTTTTACTGCCTCTTTTTCTTTCTCCTGAATTATAATGAAGCCTTGTTTTGCCTTTATGATGACATTCTTATTAACCTCTTTGTGTCATGAGCATATTATTTTCATTAAATATCTGGGGATATTGGTGCTTCTGCCTGGAGCTTTCCTTGTTTTAAAGATTCTGTTAACTTTCCTCCCAACCGAAGTCTTTGCTGGAAGAGCAGCTTTGTCATCAGTTTTATTCTGCCCTTCATTCACAGCAGTAGCCCTATCTCACATGAAATAAAAACTGGTAGGTTCAAAAGGAACAATAATAATTAGGAACAATTTTATCTAATGAGATGAATACAAAAATGTTTTATCCCCATCACCAAATAAGAGCAGTAGAAAATGCAGAAGTTGTGAAAGGGGTTAGGATGTGAAAAGAGTACATAGGTGTCACAGATGTGTAAACAGTCAAATATGTGAACCAACTGTTTATATATGTGTATGTATGTAGACATAGGTTAGTAATCTACATGGCTGTCACTCTTGGCATATATAACAAAAGGAAAATAGATTACTAAGCTGAAGCATTTATTTTTCCCATATTAAAGGAAGAGGGGAAATACTATGCCTGGTTTCTAGTTTTTAAAAAGAAAAGTATAAGGGGAACTATTGCTTAAATTAGTACATGAGGTGTGTTTGCCTTTAATAAAATCAAACACTGTTCCCTTGGAAGTATTTAGCATTCACATATTTCCCCTGCTCACATGTCAGGCTGCTGTTGTTGCTTTAATTGCCTATAGGATATAAGTAGAAATATAAATTTCTGTTTTCATTTAAAATACATTTTTTTTTTTAGGAAGGAAGAGAAAAAGAAAGAGAATGTCAAAGGAAGAAATGGTTAGAGGTTAAAACATGGCTTTTCAGGGAATAGAATGTAGTTTTCCCACCTGCCTAATGTTTTTAAAGACATATATGAAACCTCAAAATTATGGAAATTGCATCTTTGACTTGGTACTAAAAAAGTCTAAAATATGATCCTGTTGTAAAGTCTTGAAAGGAATAAGTAACAACAATCCAAAATAGTGCCACTTGAGTTGATATCAGTCACACTCACCCGTTCTGTAAATAAAAGGATAGAACATTCTTTATACATGTCCTCAATAGTAATTTTAAAATAGCTGTCCTCCACTTGTTTATTTATAGATGTTAATTCTTAAAGCATAAGAAAGAGAAAATAAATTTGAAATCAACTGAGACTTTTTAATAAGATGAAATATAAGTATCTTTTCTCAAGAGCACTGGCTAGTGGAATCTTTTCAATTTAGGGGATTATTTAAAAGCATACAGTCTCAAAAAATCCAGTTAACTTCTGCAACCTTAAAGTAGAAGAGAGTAGATAAGATCACATACAAGGATCTAGACTACTGTCCTCTAAAAAGAAATAACAGAATTATACCTTTGGGCACTCCAGTAAAAAATATATTACTTTACTGTGCATTCTTTCATATTTATGAGAATAGAACTTATACCTATTTACACATTACCTAACTCACTACTAGATAGATAAAACACTGTGTTCTCTTTACAATGCTATTTGTTATCAGGGATTTGGTATAAGATAAGTTTATCTTAGATGTCTTCCAAGGTGCCTTGATTATTCAACAAACCAAAGAGCCTTATTATGAGGTGGTCTCATGCACGAAGGAAGTAAATCACTGGACAGCTTACTTTTGAGTGAAACTCTACCTTGTAGACACAACAGCCATAAATATGCCTCTTCCTCCGTCATAACTGCTCACCTCCACACTTGCACTTAGACAGGCAGATTTAACAGAAAGCTGACTGTCCTCAAACACAGTAAAGAAAGAGATCAACTCATTGATTATCTTTTCATCCCTCCTACTACTCAATTTGCGTCCACACTATTATGGTATGTAAGTCATTTGAAAAGATAAAAAAATTCACTCTATCAAACTCTTGCTTTATCTATATGTCAACAACCTTGTTTGAGTGAATCATTCACCAACGCCAACACACACACACATAGGCTGAATTGGCTGTTTGTGTTGTCATCTTGTGTTAATAATGTCTTTTATATCAACATTAGTTCCTGGGAGGAAGCAAATCAGGCAAACATTTTTAATATTGACTGCTTCTCTTCATTCCCAGTTATTTTTCACATACTGTGGCACCCCATTATAATATGACCAATTACCTCCCAGATTTGGCCACACTGGAAACCATTTTTACCCTTCTCACATTTCATAGATATTGAAAAGCCACCTATAATAGTAAAGCACCCACCAACCAATATTAAGAAGTGATCTGTTCCACATTTTTTATATTTTGTAAAAAATATTCCCTACCATAGCTGTGGCAATTTGAGTGCAGAAGACCACACACATGCTACACTACCCTCAAAGATCACGGCTTGACATCATATTTTTAAAGAAGAGAAAATAGAAGACTATGGACCAGGGGCAGTATTACGTTGGGCTTCAAATGGCATGTAATTCCAAGTGTCATAAAGAACTATCTGGGTGGATTTGTTGCATAAAGAAACATTAAGTATTATTTTCTTAATGTTTTACTATTCATAGTCCACCTGTAGAGGTATTGGTAGCATTTGTGTTTAATTAGCATCTTTTTTTCTATAAAATGTATTGCCCCATGTGTGCATGTATACATGTATGTGGAATAGCTCAGCATCAAAGGTCTGTTTAGAACCTGTGGTAGCCTAAAAATTTAAACTGAAAAAAAAATCAGATTTGTGAGATGTATTGGTATAATTGAGGATTGTGTTCAGAACAGTGTATATTAGCTGCCTTTAAAGGATAGGGCTTGACTTGCTCCTCAGTGTACAGTTCTCTGCAAATGAATTCCTTTCATCACAGGAAGAGGAGCTATGTGTATTTGACCTGAAATTCTGAATTCTGAGTCTTTAATTTGAATGAGAATGGTTGAAATTCTAGATAAACATATTTTCATTAATAACCTTCATTTTCTGCACTATTTTCTGGTAGAGAAAAACCTAAAAATTTCCAGATTTTACACCAGAAGTTAAACTAAAGTAATTTTTTTCAAAGTAGCTCTGTTGTAGTTCTCACCTTATCACTGTTCATGGACTAGTGAGCAGTGTTGGCTCTGTAGATGCTCACTCCCAGTCTCCTTATGACAGTTCTAAGAAAGGTAGTGTGAAAGGTGAAGCAAAACAAAGAGTCTCCTGCCTGCCCTGAGAGCTCAAGCCTCCCATCTATAGCAGCAGTTCAGCTGATAAGAATATGTCCTATAGTCTCTTCTGCCCATTAGTGCTATGCTTCTGTATGTCCTAATTTGAGTCTTCTGTTGAATTAGAAAACTATCTAGCTTTGTTTTTAAATGTATTAAAAATATGTCTCAACAATTGGATAATTTCAAAATTGCTAACTTGAAATAATTTTATTTTCTAGATATTTCCCTGAAGGCTGCAATTTGTACTATTGTGTTTAACCATGATTTTGAGACCTCACAGATACAAGAATGTGAAATAAAGCAATAATAATCTTTTAAACTTATGTGCTATCTTTCCACTATAAGGATTCTTAGGCACTTTGGAAATGATGTACACATTGTACTCTGCAACAACCAATATGCAAATCACAACAAAATGACCACTTCAGGCCACATGAAATGACTGCACCTAGTCGACAGAAAACACTCATTAATATCAATAGGCATCTTGTGTGCAATTGAAAGGAAATGCATGCCATGGGTTTCATTCATTGTTATGTGACAGTATAAAAGTGCATGGGCTCACATCGCAAAGGAATTGAGTCCTACGTTTTAAAATTCATATCGTATGGAGGGAAAAAGGCAAATAAAATGATTTCACATACATTTGATAATTCTTGGTTAAATTTTTATTTGAGCCTATTGAAGAAATACAAGTATTTTTTAATTGAAAAACCAGTAATACCCAAAGTAATTGTGCATTTAAGATATGTGATATTTTAAATTAAAATTGTTACAAATATTTGCAGAAAAAACTATATGGAAAAATTTTTAAATCGTGGTCCCTCAACTGCTTCTGATTATATATAGAGGGTACCAAAAATGTATACACATTTTAAGAAAGTAAAAACTGTATTAAATTTGTGATACTCAAGTTACATTTAACTTTTGCAATTACAAGTGGTGCTCAGTGTGACTTGTATTCATCTTTTGCTATCAGTATATATTGAGTATTACAATTTTAATACTTTTCTTCCTTTCTCAAAATGTGTACATATTTTTTTCACCTTCTGTGTGTATATATAAATATATGTGTGTGTTTATATTATATATATGCACATCTCAATCTATATACATCTAAATATCACATCTGTATATCTATATAAGATATATGGATATAAATAATTAGGACACACACATTGGGCTAATTACTTTAAAAGTATTAATTGAAACTGTCTTAGGTTAATAACCACGTCACCATGTCAGTAACTCCCTGTAACCCCCATTACCACCACCCACATTTCAGTATGTACTTTTATGAAAATGACCTAGCTGCTCAGATGATGGGAGACAGTGGTATGTTTAAATAAATTAAGAAAAAAGGGCACTTTTAGGGCACCAACCCAGAATAATTTAATGGACACTAATTTATTTTCTGGCTCATTTGACATTGAGATATGTGATAGGAATAATGACTCCTCCTTAGTGAAAGGTGTACAAATTATACTATCATTACTTCCCTGTAGTATACAACCATTTTTTTTTAATTTTCTAAAAATGCATCAAAAAATCAACCTACCTGCAGTAAAGGTGAGTATTTACAAGAAAATGCTTGTTGCTCTAAACTAGTTACACCTACATGCCTCTGTCAAAATTATGCAGCATCTGTTCAAAGCTCAGTTTCAAATTAAGAAGTGACAAGAATGAGGAGCATTCGTGAGAGCTTAATGTTGTTCTCCACTTTTCCATACATAAACATGAATTTCAAAACCCAGTACTTTTTTTGCTTCATAAATAGGTTCGAATTGTATATAAGTTTATAAAAAAAATAGCAACATTCAATTTAACAAATATTTATTGAGTGCCTACTGTGAGCTACATATTGATAAAATTGGGTGTGAAGGTGTGGAGTAAGGAAAGAGAAAACATTTCCTAGGGTAAGAATAAAATAGAAATGAACACAACTAACTGTTAATTGAGTGCTAGAGATATGTACTGTAGTCAATGTGGGTGTCACTAGTCATATTTTTGTTATATTTTTATAATAAACATTCATATTCAAATAGCATTCTTTGTGCTATTTTAATAATATTGTGCATTATTTTTGAACCTGGGTAGATGCAATTGTTTGTTGACATATAAGTCTACACACTAAAATATTTATTTGTAAGTTCCTATAACTGAATTTGATTCTGATGAACTTGAATTGTTTATGTAAGTTTTTTTGCTTGTTTATTTATTTTGAGACTGTCTCGCTCTTTGCCCTGGCTAGAGTGCCATGGCCTCAGCTTAGCTCACAGCAACCTCAAACTCCTGGGTTCATGAGATCCTTATGCCTCAGCTTCCTAAGTAGCTGGGACTGCTGACACATGCCAGCATGTCCAACTAATTTTTTTCTATTTTTAGTGGAGATAACGTATCACTTTTGCTCAGGCTGTGTAAGGAAAATTTTTTAAGGAATAAGGTGTGTGGAGGATAAACACATTGTAGGCTTCTAAAAACTCCTTTCTATCCTTCTGTTCCTCACTTGGAAAACTAGGGATAAATGGCAGATAAATTGAACAATGTGAAATATTCCCCTCCTCTTATTTTAGTTGTTCAGTTGTGGAGGAGGGAAAGACTCACTGGAAGGTGCTGGGAATCAGAGTCCAAAACAAGCAAGAGTCCTATGTACTCAATTCTCAGATGTTGACAGTTGATGACCTAGTACACGGTGGGGGGTGGGGGACGGGGAGAGAAAA
>CAUYRH010063253.1:0-16227 GCA_963574655.1 Perodicticus potto | reverse complement strand
TGAGATCACACTTGTGGTGCATATTTGAAGGGTCAGGAGAAAACTTCTAAATACGGATCAAAATTGTTTTCACATAGTAAATGAGAAAATATCATGAATGTTATATCAATCAGGTTGATAAAAATATCTCCAATTGTATGTTTTGCACAGCTATGACTCAATAAAAAATTAAAAAAAATAAAGTAAAATAATACTTAAGGGACTGTGACAAAACAAGTTAACTGAGTAGTAAGTAAAACTATGAAATAACATTTATTCTTAAGGCCAAAGTCAATGAGGCTAAGACATAGTTTTGAAACATAGGAATGAAGGAAGACATTCATCTGATTCTTATAATCCAGAAACGGCTGATTCAAATCAGAAGGTGGGTTTGGTGAAAAACCATTCCACCTCCTATGATTTAAAATTTAGTTCAAAGAAAGAAAACTTGTCAAATTAATTATAATTAATTCATTGATAGGTATTTATTAAGTAGTCATTTATAATACACTCTTCAAACTCAGGAAACACGTTAGTGAAAAAACATACAATGGGTAAGTAAGTACTCAAGGAAAGAAACCGTAGTAAACAAAATCGAAGCAAATAAAAAGAAATATAGTATGGAATAACTGCTATGCAGTGGCTGAAAATTCTTTAATTAGATAGCAAGGAGGTTACAGATAAAGCTTTTCTGAAGAGTTAATATTTCAGGTGAGACCTAAAAGGTATTTAAAAAAACAGCAGAAACAAGTCAAGGGAAGATTGTCTATAAGGGACGAGAAAGCATAGCAAGTACAAATGTAGGAAAGAAACTGAGAAAACTTTAGAAAAAGAAAGGCATCCATGTGGTTGATGTCACTGAAGAATTTTAAGTAGGAGAAAAACAGTGTAATTTAGAGAGTGGGAAGATCAGAATGACAGCTTTTAGGGACTAATTTGGCAATAAAGGATGGTGAATAATAAAAGTAAGAAAACAAATTAGAAGGTTATTGAGAGTAATATGAGTAGAGATAATGGTAACAGAATAATAAGGTACACCAGTGGAGATGGGGCTAATGGCCCAGGGATTAAGGAAAATACCTTAAAATCAACAGAATTTGCATAAAATTAAAATTAAAAGGAAGAGCAATCAAGGATAAATCCTGGTTTGGGGCTTGAACAACTGGGAAGATGGTAATACTATAAACTAAGATGGAGAAGACAGGGACAGCTATAATGTGTAGTAATTTGGGGGAACTTGGGGATTCAATTTTAATAAAGTGATATATGAAACATCAGAAAATACTTCAAACAGAACCTTTAAGTTAATCCTTTATGATTAGGCTGCTTATGTAACATTCCTTTTCAGTGATGGAATCTATACTGTTGTACACACACAAATGTATTTACAACTCACATACAAAACAAGTTCCTATCTTGTGATGTAGCTGCAGCACAACACAATGAACTGAGGAATCAGCAAGGCAGTCAGGATGACAACACTACAAATATTCTTAGAAGCATTAAAAAGTCAACAATGAGCTTTAAATAAGTGAAATAGAATGGATACTGCTTAAACAAGCAAGAACAGAGGGGATACATGATGGAAAAAAATAACATTTCCTTAATTCACTTTAAGGACATTATACTCTGACATTGTTAACAAGAATTATTCATTTCTACATAAAAAGTAAATATTTCTTATAAGTATCTCTAGTTGTAATATTCAATTACTTTCATAAACCAGAAATAGTTACTGATGTATGTTTATCTGAAAATAGTAATATGTAGGTAGTCAGAACAGTTGAGATCACTAAGAGGACTACCATTTTAAAAGATGTTGGTTAGGAAAATGAAGATCCACGAGTTTTCAACTGCCTTATTGAGGTATAATTTTCTGTTACTGTTGTTTTATCCTTTTTCTCCCTTTGGTCTTCCAGTGAGGATCAAAAACATTTAGACAAGTTCTGAAAGAGCAGTTAACACTTTCTGAGGTATAATTTACAGACAACAAAGTTCACTCAGATCAATGATTTTTAGTGACATCGTACAGGTAGTTGGTGCACCAATCAACACAATGCCATTATAGCATACTTTCATCATTCCAAAAATGTCTTTCTATCTCTATTAGTGGTTAGCCAGATAACCACTAACCTTCTTCCTTTAGTTACAACTTATCTACAAATTTGATGAAAACAGAATTGTACAATAGTCTTATGTATGCCTCCTGCCTTTTTCTTGAATATGTTTGTTTCCTATTTCTTTGTGTGTCTCAATTTTTGGTTGAAAGCTGGACATTTTAATTAATATACTATAATAACTCTGGATTCTGACTTTTCTATGGTTAGTTTTCTTATTAGTAAGTTGCCTAAAGTTAACTGCAGTTATCTATGTTACATATTGTGTGGCTGCTATTGTCTCCGTTTAGCATTTTATTTTCTTTTTTCTTTTCTTACCCTGGCTAGCAAAGTTGTAGGCTGTCCCCTTCTCTTCAAACTGAGTTTTCTACTTTTAGCCTGTAAATCCATAGATTTGCCATTACCTTCCCTCAGTCCCAGATCAAGTTCACCCCATCTGACAGCAAAAGTGCTGACTTTTGTAGCTAGCCTCAGGCTGGCAAAACTACCATTGTTTACTGAGTAGAAACAAGTGCAGAAATACAAGTTGAGTATTTCTTTTAGGAAAATTCATAGTTAATTAAATAAATGTAATAAAAGAGTAATGATTATTAGATTTATCTGTTAGGAAAATCTCTAGGAATAGTATAGGAGAGGGCCTTGTCCTTTTCAATACTTTTTTCCAGTGATCCTGAAGAAAGATGATAAAATAAACCATCATAACCAATCATGAAAACAATAAGCCAAGAAAAATATTTGCAATGCACATAGCACATAAAGCTACCTTCCCTAATATGTAACTAATTTCTACAAAAAAAAAAAAGAAAAGGGGCATGACTCAGGAGCTCGTGCCTATAGTCCCAGCTACCTGGGAGGCTGAGGCAGAAGGACTGCTTGAACCTAGGATTTTGAGGCTGAAGTGAGCTTACTACATTCTTGCCCTGCAACAGAGCAAGATCCTATCTCCAAAAATTAATAAAATAAAATTTAAAAATAAAAACAAAACAAAATCAAATAGAAGTAAAAACCACAAATAATTCACAGGAAAGAAAATTTACTCATAATTAGAAGAATAAAAATTAAAACTAGATTGAGAAGCCATTTTTTACTTATCAGACTAGCAACATTCCAAAAGATCAAAAAGAGTATAAGAATAGTCTATGACATTCCCAGTGGAAATATAAATCGTAAAGTTGTTTAATAATCTCCATTCTTATTTTTTATGGTGAAATGTCTGCCAAAAAAGGTGAGAAAATGATGCTATTAATTTTTTTTTAATTGTTGCAGTTGTCATTGTTGTTTAGCTGGCCCGGGTTGGGTCTGAACCCACCAGCCTTGGTGCAAGTGGCCAGCACCACAACCACAACTACCACAACCGCCTGTGCTATGGGCATTGAGCCTAAGCTATTAATTTTTATAGGTATAAAAATGTATATGGTGTTATTTGATATCCACAAGAATTGTTTATATGGTTTCTGGCAACTAAGAATGATTTCAAAACATTCAGGAAAAGGGGCTGTGATGAACAAGCTAAATCACAGAAGAATAACTACAAAGGAAAAAAAAAAAGTTTAACATCATTTGTTACCAAATGAAGTACCAAAAATAACTTATATCATTTTTCATTATAGTACCTTCAAAGTTTATTTTAAACTGCCAACCCATACAGCCAGAAAAACTGCAGAAGCAGAAATGCTATATTGAAGATAAGGCTTCTCCATAGAACAATTTTATAATTAGTATCAAAATAAATTCTCTGTTAGATTTATCCTGGGAATTCACCTCGGGAAATATATTTCAATTGTAAGAAAAGATAATTAAAAATCCACTATGTTTTTATAATACATTTACATATGGAAAACTGTATTATCTTTAGAAATATATTACATTTTCTTAATAAGGAGGAAAAGTGTACAAGATATGTTGCATATATAATAAAAAAATTCAGACAAAGAGCATGTCTAGAAGGACCTCACCTTTATAAATATTAATGGCATCTAGAGTTAACAGTGGTATTGGAATATAAAGAAAAAACTGGCAGATCGATGCAGTGACTTGCACTTTGTCATTGCAGTAATACTGCCAAATACATCTAAATATTAAGAGGCTATCTCTGGGTGACAAGTTTTTTTCTTATTTTTATTAACTAATATTTTCAAAATGGGTTGCTTCAATTAATATAGAAATACAAATCATGTTTTTTAAAAGAATGAAGAAATACGGTTATTTTTAAACTCACAGGGACCCATAAAAAAACAGATATGTTCTGTGTGTGTTGCTGTCAAAGTAGTAAATATTGTGGTGGTAGGTAAAAGGAGATGGTAAGTCAAAGAAAACTATAATCTTAAGTTTTTACAAGAAGATATTAGTGTAAGTTAATAGTAACAAAATACATAAATAAAAAACAAGTTTTAGAAACCTAAACAGTAAAAAGGAAAATTTCCCTTAATACCTCTCAAAAGTTGTTATCTTCCTGAAGTATAATGCACAATATAACTCATATATAAAAGCAAACTAAATAAAAACAAAAAACTTTTGTTTTCTCTCTAGCTATTCCTTCAAATGATACAATTACGGGATAGGGGTATGGAGAATTTTGGTGAGGAGACTGTATTTGTGAGCAACATTTATATATTACATACCCTGTTTACTCCTCAAAAATTCTGTGAGATGGGTGGTTAATAATCCCATCTTAATAATGAGAAAACAGATTTGGATAGTGTGAAAGTTTACTTTAGGCTATAAGTAACAAGAAAGTGGGTGAACACAAATTTGCCTCCCTCCAAAGTCTCTATGCTCTTTCTGTAGAATCATGCTGCCCCTTTGAATATTATAAAGCTGAAGCAACCCTTAACCTAACCTAATCCAATTCTTATTTTAAAGATGAGGACCACAATGAGAGAAATACACTAGAAGAGAAAAAAAATAAACTGTCCAAATTTATACTGCCATATAAATACTGGAACAAAGAATGATGACAAAGATCTACAAATGTCCATTTCAATGCTAGTTCTAGAATTCTATTTTCTCCCTTTCTCTTTAAAAGAAAAAAAGTTAAGATAAATAGATCATACTAATCTTGTTCTAGAAAAAATTAGTAGGAGAGCATACAATCAAAGTAAGACCTAAAGATAACATGGAAGAATCAGTACATTCATATCAACAAATGAATAAAAGGCTTCTTCCATGTTGTGTGATATAAACTTACTTTTAAAATTTCAAGCATGATGTTTCCTACTTATTAAAAGCAAGACTTGTTATTAGAATAAACTTATACAAGACTTTCTACTTTAACAAAATATTTACATGCCAAAATTTACATTTTATATATACATATGTTACATAGACACATACAACTACGAAATATATGTTATATAGACACATACAACTACCTAATTTTATTATTAAAATTTTTAAATATTTAGAAAAGAAATATAGGGCTGGGTGCAATGGCTCACACCTGTAATCCTAGCACTCTAAAAGACGGGTGGATTGCCTGAGCTCACAAGTTTGAGACCAGGCTGAGCCAGAGTGAGACCCTGTCTCTAAAAATAGCTGGGCATCATGGCGGGTCCCAGCTATTGGGGAGGCTGAGACAAGAGAATCACTTAAACACGAAAGTTTGAGGTTGCTGTGAGCTAAGATGCCACAGTATTTTACTGAGAGTGACAAAGTAAGACTCTATCTCAAGAAAAAAAAAGGGATGAAAAAATATAAAGAATAATTCATCAAACAATCATGTATCCATCATACCGGTGAATACCACCCCCACCAAATTTCATCTTCTTACCAGAAATAACCTATATCCTGAATCTGCTGATTATCATGCCAATGAATTTGTTCATATTCTTTCTACACATCTGTGGATCCCTAAACTATAGGGATATAGATACAGATATAAGGAGAAATTCACATATATGTAAAAAAGGACATGCCTACAGACACCACCAAAATGGTGGTGTGGATGACTTCAAAACTCCATCCCTCCTCAAAAACAAAAACAGAAATCAGTTTTTTGGAATTCTAGAACCCAATCAAAAACTTATACCCAGAAAATGCTTAATGAATAAAGAAATTACTGAATATCAGTAAAGGGCTGTGCCATTTTTAGACAACTTCTTACTATGGCCTCCTTCCCAATTTGGTGGTGACTATGAAGTCATCACCCTGCAGTCCTGCCATACAATGCTGGATCTTGTGAGAGCAATATAGTTGTGTGCTTTGACCCATGTGGTAGCTCCCTGAAGAACTGGGGCAAGGATGAGTGTCACCAGCCTTGGAGCTTTTCCAAGGTAGGAGACACCATTCTGGGTTCTGGCATTAATCAAAAACATAAAAAGATAAATGCACTAGCTCCAGCCATCTAGAAAAGGAATAAAAACTGGCATAAGCAACAGCCAGACAGAAAAGCTTGGGTAGGAAGAAGCTAGGAAAGAAGATAATTGTTATAAGGGCTTTGAAAAGTTCCTACAACTACCAGGGAATCTAGAAAGCCATGTGCATGCTGAGGGCCAAATACATTGTTGAAAAGATAGAAAACCCTAAACATTCAACTCTGGCTGACAAGTGCTAAGCAACAGGAAGTGAAGACTAAGGCAGAGCATAAATGGCTTGGCTAAGCACTGAAGAAGTGTCATGATAGAAAACCAATCTGCAAAGACAGGAAGAGTATAAGAGTAAAAATACTCATATGTTCACGGAAATAAAAAATAATTTGCAAGTAAAAGGTTGAAAAAGGATTTCATGCAAACAACCAAAATAGCTATTTGACTATAATACTACAAGACAAAATAGACTCAGTCAAAAACTGTTACAAAAACAAGGGACAATATATATTGATAAAAGTAAATTCATCAAGAAGATATAACAACTATAAACATATATACACTAACTTATATCAAGCAAAAACTAAAAAAATTGAAGAGATGAGACATTCTACAATAGCTAGAGACATTGATACTCAATATTTAATAATTCATAGGAGAACGAAGATGATCAATAAACAGAGGACTTGCGCAAGAGTACAAAACAACTAGACTAATAGACATTTCATCCATCAACAGCAGAATACACATTCTTTTCAGTACACATGGAACATTTTCTAGAACAGAGCATATGCTAGGCTTCAAGTCTCAAAAAGTTTAGAAAGACTGAAATTCTATAACGTGTCTTCTCTAATGGCAATGGAATGAAACTATAAACAATAATGGAAGAAAAATTTAAAAAAATCAAAAATATGTGGAAATTAAACAATACATTCCTAAGCAACCAACAGGCTAAAAAGAAATCACAGGAAAAATTAGAAAATACATTCAAACAAAACACGAGAAGACAACATGCCAAAATTTATGAGATGTAGCAAACGCTGTACTTAGAGAAAAATGAATAGCCATAAACACCTGTATTTGCAAAGAAGATCTCAAAAATCAGTAAACTAATTTTACACATGAAGTATTTAAGAGGAAAAAAGAACAAACTAAAAAACCTAAAGTTTATACAAGGGAGGAAATTATAAAAATTAGAGGGAAAACAACTGAAATAGAGAAAAGAAAAGCAATAGAAAGTATCAAAACAAAAGTTGGCTCCTTGAAAAGACGAACAAAACTGAGGAACCTTTAGCTGGCCAACGAAAAAAAGAGAAAAGACTCACACAACTAAATCAAAAATAAACCTTAGAGAGATAAAAAGTATAAGAAATCACTATGAATTAATACATATTGAATAACTAGATAACCTCCTAGAAAAAAGGAGAAATTCCTAGAAACATACAAATTACCAAAACTAACTCAAGAAGAAAAAGAAAATGTGAACAGACTTAAAACCAGTAAAGAGACTGAATCACAATAATCATAATTACACGTAAATAGCTACATATTCCAATTATCAGACTCAATTAACATCAGAATCTATTAACCAAATTTATCCCATTATCAGAAATACAGGAAAGAAAAGATCACTTTAATGGCTGTAAAAAATGCATTTGATAAAATTCGATACTCATTCAGGATAAAATCTCTATAAACTGGGAGTAAACTTGCTTAACTTTATAAATCGTCTACACACACACACACCCCTACAGTAACATTACCCTGTGAGATGGGCAGACAAGAAGACTACTATCTCTTCTTCCATTTAAAACATATACCAGAGGCCTTGGCAAGTACCTTAAGGCAAGAAAAATAAAAACGTAAGAACTGGAAAAGAATTAAAAAAAAAAAAAGGTCACTACTCACAGATAACATAGTGAGTACAGATAAGTAATTTTGCAACAGGTGCTGTATATAAGGTCATTTGACAAAACTCTACTGTATTTTTATATGTCAACAATCAGAAAATAAATTGTTTTAAATATACCATTTAAAAATTCAATACTGTAAAGACACCTGTTTTCCCCAGACTGACATAAATTCAATGTAATGACAATAAAAATTCCAGTGCTTCTTTCTGTGGAAATTGACAAGTTGATTCTAAAATTTACATGGAAATTCAAAAGGGTCAAAACAACCAAAACAATCATTAATAACAAAGATGAAAGAATTAGAGAAGACAAATATATCTTCCACCTCAATTATAGCAACTGAAATTAAGAAAGTATAGTACTTCTGGTACAAAAATTGAGAAACTGACCAAGGAAAGAAAAATAAAAGAAACCAGAAACAGACACAAAGAGTCTGTTCATTTATGACAATGATAACAATGAAGTACAATACGAAAGGACGATCTTTTAACAAATGGTGCTGAAACAAATGAAAAGCTATACAGGGGAAAAAACTTTGACTTCTACTTCACATCACATACATGATCATTCCAAATATATTCCAGATATAACTATTAAAGTAGAGAAACAAAGATATGGGGGGGGGAATGGGAGAATGTCTTTAAAATCCTGAGATAGATTTTTTTCTCAAACAGGACAGGAGTTAAAAGAAGATATCTGATATCAATGCTTACATCAATACCCATATCAATATAAATATCTGATAAAGGATTTACAACCAGAATATACAGAGAATCCCTATAAATTCTTATAAAAAATACAAGCAATTCAACAGAAAAATGTCCAAAGACTTAAATACTGTATAAGAAAATGAAAACAAGGATATTAGAAAGATTAATAAGCATATGAAAAGGTGTTAAACTTCCTTAGACATCAAACATACTAAATCAGCAATGTGATACAACAGAACAGCTAAAATGAAAAAGACAATACAAAGTGTTGGGACATACGGAGAACTGAATCGCTAAAATCACAATAATGATCAAAGTATAAGTTAGTATAACCACTTTGAAAAACTGTTTGGGATCTCTATTAAAGTGGAACAAATCAATACCTAATAATCCATCAACTGCACTCCTGGGTATATATCCAATAGCTTACATTCATATGTTCATCAAAGGTAGGTACAAAAATGTTCATAGATTCTAGATATAATGGTGAAAGAAAAGTAATGAAGAATTTTTGATAAACAAAAACTAAAAACAATCCACTCACAGTAGAATGGATAATTTGTGGTATATTTATACAATGGAATACCACAGTAATGAAAATGAACAACCTGAAACCAATATCCAAAATGGATGAATCTCAAAGACAATGTTGAGCCAAAAAAGCCAGACCTAAAAGAGCATATGCTGTATGTTACCATTCATACTAAGTTTTAAAACAGAAAAAACTAACTTACGCTGTAAGACGTCAGATATGAGATATCAAAATGGCAGAGGCAGAAGTGAAAAGACTGAGGAATTGTGAATGGCATCGAGGTTTATAATTTAGAAAACAGAGGCTTAATTCACTAATAAAAGGGATTCAATGAAGAAGTATGTTGGGTTTTGGAACAACTGAACAGAAATTTGAGAAAAATTACAAACATATTCAAAAAGGTCACAAAAATATACATCTTGATTATAGCTTTAAAGAAATGCACACACAGAAGAAGAATACAATATAAGGAATATTATTTATTGGCTTCCGATGAGCTCCATCATGCAAAAAGTTCTACTATTTTAGCAGAGAGAACAATCACCTCTGGTAGCTAACATCTGCAAGTATGCTTGCTACTGATTCCAGCAAGCCACTGCCAAACTTTTTCACCAAGAGTTTTCAACTCGTATAATTGAAAGAACTTTTCTCTGCAAACTCACCTTCAGTATTACAGAGAATCATTGTGAAAATTTATAGTAATCTGCTTCATATGCAGCTTTGCAGAAACTTTTAACTGTTCGGGGAAAAAAAGGAGCTATCTAAAAGGTATAACTAACATTTTCCTCAACAGCAAGAACACTTTCACTATGCCAGTCTTAAGTATTTATCTATTTTGATTCTTAAATTAATTCTATAAGAAAGGTAGTAATTGCCTCTGCCAATACTACAGATGAGAAAGCTACAGTTACTTAGCAAAAAAGCTAAGCAACTTACCCAGGGTCAAAGCACTAAAATATAACTACCTGCTTTGACTTGAATCCAAGCTTACACTAAATTCTTAAAGACTTGACTTTTCCAGCATGTCAGTAACAGAAAATAATGCCTGGTTTTAAAAGCTCAGAACAAAAGGGCTTCATACTCTCTTCCCAATTCATATGTATCAAAGGTGTATAGCCTTTTATCAATTTTCTAATTTCTAGTTACCTGAATTACCTATTGCACCCAACATGGAACTTTGAAAAAAATACTCTATATGGCTGAAGGCAATGAAGTAAGCACTTTATCTGTCTCTTTTATTTCCCAACATACCAATGAGATAAATTTTTAACACACACACACACAAAGTCACAAGGAGCTAGAAAATAAGAGAGGGTAATACTGGTAATTAGAAATTTCTAGAAATTAAAGGCAGACAAATGGAAACAAATTACCAGAGAAATCAATTAGATGGAAAAAATTAGCAGACAAATAACAGAAGAAAAATCACAATCTAAGTTACTAGAGGAGGCCATGCTTCTTTCAAGGAGACCCAAAGAAAAACCAGCCTTTGATCAAATATAAAGAGCAGGAAAAGGCCAAGTGGCAATCATCAGGATAATTGTTTTAGAAACGGTATTTAGGTTGAGACAACTGTGGCTTTCCTCTTTCCCAAAGCTGGCAGTTGTGGCTTTTACCATCTTGCCAAAGGTAGTGGACCACCTGTCTGGTTATGTTTCGTATGAGAGTGTGGGCTCCAGAGAGATAAAAAGAATACAGATAGGACTAACTTTGAGTACCAAAACAAACATTAGGAATGAGACTGGAGTGGTGGGAAGAGGGAGAAATAATAATTCCTAACAGAAATTAAATGGTTATTAAAGTACTCTACCACACAAAATAAAGCCCTCCTTAATTTGACATGTATGAGGGTTTCTAACTTATTTAAGAAGCTTTAGGGAAATCATCATGTTGAGACACATTTTCGGTTCCACTGTGTCCACAAACTTCTTGCTGAAGGAAGAGGCCTGCTGGAGAAATAGACTGACACAACTGCAGTGGAAACTATGACAGCCAGATGCTATCACTTAATAACACAGCCCTTCATCCTAAAGTAGTAATAAAAAACCAAGGATAACAGACATTTGGGAAAAACTAATGGCATAAAAGAAAAGACCCAAAATGAGAATAAAAATAACCCTCATAGAAATGGAGATAAAATCAGGAGACAGACTGGTATATTTATAAAAATTCTCGTAAGTAAGAATAATTAGAAAGAGTGGTCAGAAACAAGAATTCTTAATTGAAAATAAGACAGACTACTTTTAGGAGACAGGGTAAAAACAAAAAATGAAGGAAATAGGAGAAATTAGGAACTCACAGATCAGATCAAGGAGGTCCAATATTCATCTAACAGGAGGAACTCATAAAAAAGGTAAAAACAGGAACAGAAATATGATATATAAATAGATCATTTCATAGGCCCTACCAACTACCAAGAATGACTACTGAAAAAGATGTATACCCAGATATACCCTGGTAAAACTTCAGAATTCTATAAAAAAAAAAAGAAAATCTTTAAATGTCTTATGTTATCTACACAGGAATAAGTCAGATTGAAATTTGAATGCTATTAAGGTAATAGATAAATGATTTTAAGGTTTTTGAGAAAAAAAATTAAACTTATGACTTCCTTACTCTAATGTATTCAACAATGAGGACAAAAATCTAATAAAAATTTAACAGGTAATTTAATTCAGGAAATATTTAAAGTAAACTGGCACTCCCCAAAATTCTTGTGCACCATCTTTAATGTGGATGCTCCTTTTTAAAGACCACAGGGAACAAAGGGAAAAAAAAATCCAAGAAAGAGAGAACATGAAATTTATGACAAACAGCTGAATATAGGAAGTCTCTGGGTTACAAACGAGATAGGTTCTTTAGGTTCGTTCTCAAATCGAAAATGTATATAAGCTGGAACGGTACATGTACCTATTACCTGTAATAGCCTCCATTCCTAAGTGCAAGTCAAATGTCAGTCAGATATTTGTAACTCAGGGACTGCCTGTCTTGTCTTAGAGGAAGGGAAATAAATTAAAAACGAAATCCACTAGAATTTTCCACTAGGAAAACTTTCAAATGATGAAGTTTTTAATGTACATAGGATTACACTTCATTCTCTGTGGGGACACTCCACTTTGTTCTGTAGTATTTGTATAATCACATTAAATACATTTCTAGGCTGGAAATTTTTAGAAGTGACTCAAAAACAAAATATGAAAAAAATTATACCTATAGAACAAAATACAAACACCTTGATGTTGTAAAATTAATTATAACTGGGAGATTGAAAGAGTAAGGAGACAAAAAAGACTATCATTCATGAGATAATACTATTTAGAATTAATAAATAAAATTTTTAAAAAGAACTTTATTAACAGAAACTACTAACACAACCAAAAGCAAGCATAATTCACAGTGGGGAATGAAACTAGGAGAGGGAAGGTGACGTCTTATTCTCTTTACTCTCTTAAGTAATGTGAAAATCAATACCATTACAACTTGCAATTTTTTTTAAGTATTATAAGTAGAAAAAAGCAGTATATAACACAGCATGCCAATTTAGACCACTGAAATCAATTGCTGATTGCCACAGCCAACTCACACAAAACAGTTCTACTACCACTACCCCACTTCATTAAATGTCTTTTACTACAGAGTTTTATGTGCAATTTTGTGGTCTTACCTAAATATGATCTCTATTTTATGCATTTCTATAGGGCAAAGCCTAATACAGTGCTCAGTGTTTGTTTAAAAATAAAAAAGGGAGCAGGCTAGTTATATGGGCTGAGAGAATTAATGGAATGGCTAATTAGATTTAGATACAAAAACAGAAAGGTAATTTTATAGTTCTAATCATTTAAAACTAGTTCGCCTAAAGTTGACTAACATGTATATTAAAAGAGAGAGAGTATTTCCTCTGAAATAGAAACAACTGTGACTTACAGCAGATGGATAAAACTAAGTGGCAGTACATGTGGACACCAAAGCTAATGAAAAGAATCTTAGAGGGGAAGGAATAAGGGGTGTTGGAAGATTCAGCAATGGCAATAGCAGAACTCTCAAGAAAAAAAATTGGCTAATTTTTCCTGAAGGACAGGAAAAATATTCCTTCTTCCTGGTTACATATATTTCTATATAAGAAAAAAGCTAAATGAGCTGGGGGTTGGGAGTGGAAAGAAGAGTTGGAGGAAATGGCACACAAAAGTCATAGGTGATGGTAAAGAATTTACATGGAGCTTCAGCAAAAAAAAAACACTAAGGGTTAAGCAAATACCTTCAAGTTCCTTATAGTCTACTTACCTGGGTTCTTGAGGTTAAGTAAAATCACTGTTCTACAGTTTGAGCTCTCTGCCCAAGTAAAAGGTGATTTTCCTTCAGTTTGCAAGTTTTTCAATTTTATCAGGTTGAAACTGATACTTTTATAGGTCTAAAGCAGGAGAATATAGGTAATTTCACGTGGTCTAACCCAACAGTCCTACTCCACAAGAGATTACAGTTTCAAAACTTACTGCTTTATATTTCTCTAGGGCAGTGATTCTCAAAGAGTGCATCAGAATTACCTGAAGGGCCTATTAAATCAAAATGCTGAGGTCCAACTCCAGAGTTGAATTCATTGGGTGGGTCTAGATCAGGGTTTAGATCTACTAAATTTGCCCTTTCTTTTTTTTAAGAGACAGAGTCTTGCTTTGCTGAGGCTAACTTCAAACTCCTGGGCTCAAGCAATCCTTCTTCCTCTAGCCTCCCCAGTAGCTGGGATTACAGGCACATCCAGCTAATTTTTATATTTTTAGTAGAGACAGAGTCTTGCATTGCTCAGGCTAGTCTCTGAAATCCTGAGCTCAAGAGATCCTTCTACCTTAGCCTCTCAAGAGTGCTAAGATTAACAGGTGTGAGCCACCAGTCCCAGCTTCAAATCTGTATATTTAACTATGTTTCAGCTGATCTTGATAGGACTGAGCCAGGGATCTCACACTGAGAACCACCACTGTGGTCCAAGGGCTGGTGCTGAGAGCTATTAATATCACCGATAAAGTCTTATCATCACTACCCCAGATGTTCTTCATTCATCTTCCACCTCTAAGTCTCCTATTTTATCTGGGTACTGTGGGCTACCTCCAACTACCTTTGTCCAGAGTCTCATTCCAATGTTATGGAATCTCTTTTGAAATCACAACATCCTCTACCACTCAAAGTAAGGAAGTAGTTACAATTACATTATATAAATATATGTGAACACTTAATAGGAGTAAGCAAAAGACTTCCAGGTGTTTTCAGACCAACTCTTTTTCTACTTGCTAATTGCTAAAAGCTATTAACACAAGTTGCCACACAAGCAGAGATTTAGAGCTTCTCTGGATACTTCTGCCTTGTCCTTTAATGCCAAATGCTCCTTTTTAAAATCAAAGCAAAAATTATAAATTAAAAGTGAACTTCTGTGTACTACAGTACAACCTCACAAAAACCACTGCAATCCTATTGCTTTTATGTATTTTTAAAGAGAAGAAATCATTTAATATTTTAAAATATACTCAATGTTATTTTCCATGAAATGATAAAAATGGAAAAAAAGTCCTGAGGTCTATGTGTTGAGATACCTGAATTCAATTTCTAGCCATTTATGTTTCGCCCTTTGAAACATCACTGAGCTTTTAGCTATTCAAAGGATTAAACCAGAGGCAATCGCTAAGACCTGCCCAGTTCTTCTGAAAGTTCATATGCAAAATTCTCAAACTATAAACAAAGATTTACTCAACACCACACAATAATTTACTCAAACTGAAATTACCTTCTAAAAAAATCAACTACAGGTCATTCCAAAACACAAATTGATTTCCCTATAGCATAAACACTTCGAAGATATCCTGGATGGGATGTTTTGGAAACTATTTTTTTAAATCATCATTTGTAAACAGATACATTTGTAAGTCTGCTAGTTGCTTCAAGTTCAACTGTTTTCTTATTAATTATGTAATAAGGTAGACACAAGGTATAAGAAAATTCTAAAAGCCCATTGTACCTATGCTAATAGGCATATCCCTTTAAAATATGTGGAACAAATATTTCACTTTTAAGTTATTTTCAGAAATCTTACAAAGACAGTATTAGGATTTATAAAAATCACCTTTATTTAATTACCACCACAGTTTATAGCTACAGTTATTAAACCTTATGAGGTAAGATTTTAAATTGTAACAATATCTAAACAGTATAGTGAACTTACTTGGGCTATAAAGTTTTACAAATTTCAGTAATGGCTTAAACCTCTTAAAAGACAGAACCGGAAATTACCTATACATAATCAGTTTTTTGTAAAACATTACAGAATGTATTATAAACATTTGTTATATAATTTAAATTTTCTTAAGTCAATTTAATTCAAGCTCTATTTATAAATTATAGGAATATACTTCATTTATCTACCTCATAAAGAAGTTATTTCAGTTAAAAAGTGATCAATAATTTAACCTCATCTCTTCTTTAAGCACCAACATTGTATTTTAATCTGCCCACCATAAATGTCACCTCTTTTGTAAAACTTTTACTAACCACCCTTTGGTCTCTATACCACTTTTTTCAGCAACCTGAGCACATTCATAAAAAATTCCTTCCACAAAGAATTAATTAAATTTATTACAGTTAACAGTAAAATAATTGTAGCCTTCACATGAAAGATATAAATTTGCTTCATAT
>CAUYRH010063252.1:0-78248 GCA_963574655.1 Perodicticus potto | reverse complement strand
TGGAATAAGTGTTTGGCAAATTGGGAGGACAATTTGCTTACACCTTGAGGGAAAGACTAGTAATTCCTCCAGGATTCATTCTCCCATTATTTTTTAACAATAAACCTTCTGTGCTCGGCGCCTGTGGCTCAGCGGGCTAAGGCACCAGCCACGTACACCTGAGCTGGTGGGTTCAAATCCAGCCCGGGCCTGCCAAACAACAATGACGGCTGCAACCAAAAAATGCCTGGGCGTTGTGGCGGGCACCTGCAGTCCCAGCTACTTGGGAGGCGGAGGCAAGAGACTCACTTGAGCCCAGGAATTGGAGGTTGCTGTGAGCTGTGATGTCACAGCACTCTATCCAGGGTGATGGCTTAAGGCTCTGTCTCAAAAAAACAAACAAACAAACAAAAAAACAATAAACCTTCTGGGTTTTCCTAGGGTACTTTGATGCCCATCTGCATTCCTCCAGCTCCTGGCAGGCAGGTAAATTGTGTGACTTCTTGGGCACTTTCTTAAGAAGGGTATCATATTTTTACTTCTTTCTGCCTTTCCATAGACAGGAACTCACACTAGCCAGTGGCAAACTAGCAGTGGCCTTGTGGATGAAGGCAACAACCTGGGGGATGGCAGAATAAGCAGAGGGAGGGAGCTTGGATCCCTGAATGATCTCGTGGAACCGAACCGCCTTGTCCTTGCCTCCATAACCTGCCCTTGTCTCTAGACAATAATTGGATGTCATGTAAGAAAGCAATTATGAAGTGGAATTAATAATTGAACATAAAAACAGGCCAAAGACAAGAGATACAAATAGTTCCTAGGAAGAGAAATAGGAAGAGCTCCTGAATGTACACATGAATCTTAGTTTACTCTTGAGAAGAAGCAAATTAAAATAGCATTGTTTTAGCCTCTCAGATTGGCAAATGATTAATACAAATTAATAAAGCAAAAACAGCAATCTTCAAGTAAGTCAATGAACAAAGGACACAGAACCATGATAAAAACCTACAGACAGGAAGTACACGTTGAAAACAACATGCCGATGTTTTCATATGTTAATCGGCAATGTTACCAATATTATCGTGAAATGCATATGTTCCAACAATGTTGAAGTGATTAAATTGGTTCCACCCTTTTTGGAGAACCATAAAATTATTTTTTGCTAGCTTTTGTCAATCTAGCATATTTTGTAACCATTCAAAATACAGCACAGGTTATATGCATGAATATATTCATAACAATACCATTAATAATAGTGAAAAATTAGAATCAAGGTGCCAGACAAAAGAGCAATGGTTATTATGTATCTATTCAGTAGAATATAGTGCAATCATTTAAAATAATATGAGAACTGCAAGAAGTGACAAGAAGATTGAAATGTTTTTGAGGTGGAAAAAGCAAGACTCAAAACTGTACATACTTTAATTTTGCTGTCACCTTGTTGAGGCCAACTTTGTCCACTCTGCCTCCTCAACCTTCTGTGTCTCCAGCACAATCTTGAATTTCAGATGGCTATCTCCACCTGTACAAACCTTCTTCTTCTCCAATAAATCTTCTACACTTCCGCCAAAGTAATTTGATCACTGTTTATTCACCAAATATTTATCGAGTGCTAATCATTAGCCGGGAACAGTTGCAGAAGCGTGGGCTGCCGTGTTGAAGGAAACAGAGGTCCCTATCTCATGCAGCTTACATTCTATTTGGGGAGACCAATAATACACCTAAGTCACTAAACTGTGCAGTGAGGTAGGAGCTACTACAGGGGACTTTGACTATGCCCTGGGACTGGTCGTCATGTTAAGTATAGGAGTCAGAACAGGAACTCACTGAGAAGGAGCAAAGACTTAAAGGGGGTGATAGAGTTAGCTAAGTGTACATTTGAGGAATAAGAATTCTAAGCAGAGGGAATGGCCGGCACTAAACTCCAAGGTGGGATTGCACTGGCCGTGTTGAAGGAGCATCAGCACCACTGCAGAGTGAGTGAGTGTGAGCACAGTGACAGCTGGGGCCAGGCTAGCCAGGCACACTGTGGCTCTGACCTCGGGGAGATGGGGCAGCATTGTAGGGGCTGAGCAGGTGAGGGGCTCTGCCTTGGGTTTTAGAATTATTCCTCCCCTGGGTTGAGGATGGAATGATGGGGGCAAAGGTGCAAGCAGAGAAACCATTTGGGGGATTGTTCCCATCTTCTAGGTGAAGAATAGCAGCTCACGCTGGGGGTGTGAAAGGTGATGGGATCTCAAACATCTTTCGAAGGTAGAACTATGTAATTTCCTAGGAAGATAGGTAAGTGAAGAGGAGAAAGCAGGGATGAGTCCAATCTCTTGGGTTTGAGCATCTGGAAGGATGTCATGGTCACCAATGGCAGTGGACATGTGGAATTTAGATGCCTATCAGACCTCTAGGTGGTGACAGGTGAGTTCCTGAATCCGCAGCAAGGAAGATACATTCACATTGCATTTTACATTGAAGTAAATACAGGGTTTTATTTTATTTTATTTTATTTTTTGTAGAGACAGAGTCTCACTTTATCGCCCTCGGCAGAGTGCCGTGGCATCACACAGCTCACAGCAACCTCCAACTCCTAGGCTTAGGCGATTCTCTTGCCTTAGCCTCCGGAGTAGCTGGGACTACAAACACCCACCACAACACCTGGCTATTTTTTTGTTGCAATTTGGCTGGGGCTGGGTTTGAACCCGCCACCCTCCGTATATGGGGCCGGCACCCTATGCACTGAGCCACAGGTGCCATCCTAAATACAGATTTTTATGTGTGGAAGGGCTGAGGTGTTGTTGATCAGTTAGCATTATGTTATGTTCTCATTTCCATTGTAGTTTCCCTGTTGTTTTAGAGCCAATCCTTTCCTTTCGAGTCTCAAAGATCATCCCTTCTGGCTGCACCTTGGCCACCACCCCATTCCACCCTCTGCAACACACCCGGACCCACAGCCCACACTTCCTCCAAATAGCCTTGGTGACTCACACCACTGGGACCTCTGCATAGGCTCCCCCAGGTGCTAAGTGCCATCTTCCTGTCTCATTGAAGACCTGGGAAGGCAAACCACCACAGAAGCTGTGTGGCGTTGATGGGCTTCTGATGATTATCCTCCGCTCCCTTGAGGAATTCTGTGGTTGAGTTACATTGCTTGAATTACTTGTCCATTTTAGAAGTCCATCATCTTTCTTTTCCTCAAAATTAACTGTAGAAAGCTTGATTGTAGAAGTCTGACCCGGATGTTGACTTTGGGTTGACCTGACTTTGGGTTGATGGCCAGTGGTGCGCTGTAACTGAAGCACAGCTGGGGTCATCTTCCTCCCACCCCTCACCTCCCACTCTGCTAAAATGTGTGCAGTTTTCATTCTTACAGCCCTTGGAAATGAGCCAGTCTGCAAATGAGTCCCAAACAATAGTAGTACATTTTCTGCAAAGTGAAACCATTTGCTCTTAGACAAGAAGCTCTGTTCCCTCAAGTTGAGCTTAAAAGGTGGTGAAGGATTGGCTTCTGGGCGTGTGATGCAAAGAGAAGTCTGAGCCGCAGTGTCTTTACCTGTCGGGGGCTGGATGTTGGGACCAGCATGGTAAGAGTGGGTCACGGGGAGTGTGGCAGACCTCTGTGTCTAACACGAGTCATTGGGGCTCTCAATTCCTGCCGCCTGTGACCCCCCCAAAATTTCTTAATGTGTCTTGTCTCTGCATCCCTCTTCATAGAGCAAAGATAATAAAAGCTACATCACAGTGTTGTAAGGATTTTGGAAGCTTCGAACGCATGTGCCTGGCACGCTATGCTCGCAGGAAATATTTATTTTCCCTTCCTTTTATGGGAATAATATCCTATTTGAGGTGTTACTGATATAATAAACACATGTGCTGAAGTGGCTTGGGAAAGATTTTGTGGCTATCAGGGATGCCTTAACACTCCCCCTGTTTCTTGAATAACCGGATGACTATTTATATGACGTTTGCCAACAGTGCCAGACAGGGGTCTTGGCTCCTAGGAGGTGACAACATGGTGATCATCCTCTCCTACACAAAGTGGCAAAGTTAATGCCCCTGAGAGAAGCCAGGGCTTTCCGGCTGCAGCTCCCTATCCCCGAAAGTGCCTATCCATAGAGCACACACCCTCCTCCCCGACACGAGCATTCCTATCAAAGTGCGCCCACTTCCTTAATGTATCAGTAGCTCCTGCTTGACGAGGCACATATGAAAATCTCAATTCACTGTGACACTAACACAGCTATTTTTACCCTTCCTGTGTGATTATTAGACTCACAATGACACTGGCGAACATGTGGCATGATTACAATCAAGCATTCCTGGAAGCCAGCTCTGCAGCAGGACTATCAGGACAAGCATGGTGCCCAAAGGTCCTCCTGTCTGCCCTGGGGAGCTCCAGCACTGTCATAGTGACTCCAGAAAACACTTTCCTTCAAATTTTTTCATTTACACCCTCTGTCCAGCATCTCCCCAACTCGCCTCTGGCCACTTTGGCTCAAGCAGCAGGGCCAGTGGGTACTTTGAATCATGGAACAGAGGACGTCAGGTGTCACTCAGCTATGGCTCTGCTGGAGGGAGTTGGATGGCAGTGCCTCTCTGTAAGGACCTCCTCAGAGCTGTAAGGCTTGGAAACGTCGAGGCCCCATAGTCATCTCTTTTACCAGTGTTGGCATCTGATCGACTGAAAATTGCCCTTGAATCTTGTTCAAACATTTGCACTCCTCTGTCTTGTTTTTCTGGTGCTCGAGAGAGCGTCCACAAATGGCATGGATCCGATGGCTGCCTCAGCAATCCCTGTGCATTGTCTCCCAGGCTAGGAATCTGCCTTAAGCCCAGGCATAATCAGAGCCAAACTCTTTGTCCAGAAATTCCAGTGTATATACTCACAGGAAAAGACCACAGGGGAGTGTTTGCTGATGAAACTGACATTCCTCAAAGGTGGAAGGTGCTATCTATTCAATAAATTCCAGGTGCCTGAGGCAACTCGCTATAGGAGGTGACAGCTGGGGCCAAGAGGAGGAGGGAAATTGGCTCAACTAGAAATTAGAGCCAAGTTAACACTCCTACCTTTGTGAATCTCACAATGCAATCTTGAGTGAGCTAAAACTCTCTGGGGTCCAAATACTGTCTGCATTTGCATCACACTGCCAGGGTATTCCAGCCCCCACCACTCCCATGAGCTGTAACCCATATCTTGGTAGGTGGAGCCATAGCAGGGCAGGCCCTCAACAAGGAGGCATCTCTCCAGAGTCTCTCATGCTGGGACCCCCAGAGGGGCTTATTAAAGATGGGAAGTTGCTGTGAGCTGTGATGCCACAGCACTCTATCCAGGGTGACAGCTTGAGGCTCTGTCTCAAAAAAAAAAAGACAATCCTCCATACCTCTGGAGCATCTGAATCAAAAGTCTGGGGTGAGGTCCCAGAATTTACTTTTCTGGCATTTTCCCTGGCAATGCTCATGTTGCTGGTTCACAAGCAACACTTTGAGAACCACTGGTCTAGGTAAGCATCAGCTGTGGATTTTTCCTACCTTTTTTCAAATCCAATAAGTTTAGATTAAAGGCGGCAAAGGAATTTACTTTGGAATAAGACAAATCTGGGCTGGAATCCCAGCCCTGTCAATTACCAGCTGTGTGAATCTGGAGACATTACTTAACTCCTGCAGCTTCCGTTTCCTCACTTGCAAGATTTAAGTGATAAAAATCACCTGGAAGATTGTTGCACAGACACACAGGCTGCATAGATTCCATAAATATTAGCTCATAGGATCTCTGTTATCCCAGACTTTGGTCACTGCACAAGCCTTGATTGAATATAATAAAGTTTTCCAAATGCCAACCTTCTAAGCATGTATCCACACCCAATAAACAGGAATCTGTGGAACGTTTGGCTTTTGATTGAATATTTATTGCTTTATGGACACTGTTTGGCCAGACTGCAACATAAAGAAATTACAGTTTTATAACTGATTTTGGCTTTCAAAAGAGAATGTCAACCCAAACCACAATAGTCAATGGCATAGGTACAGAAACCCTGAGAATTGGTCTGAAAGTGCTCAGTATCTCATGGGAGACACATGTGACAAGGCCTGTACAATTTGTTTGCAGCTGATCCGGTATCTTCTTGTGTTGCCCAGAGCTATGTGGGGGCCTTATGAGCATATCTCCACTAAATCTCCCCTAGATAATTCCCTCCTAACACTTCCCAAGAGAAAACTGGGAGCAGAACAGTGATGGGTAAGTGTAGTGCCTGAGAACAAGGGCTTAGAAATGTGGCTGAATCACTTCCTGGGGATCCTGTGAGCACAGTCATTCATTTCCATGTCCCATTTGGTTAAACACCAGCTCACCCAATGAGCTTTGTAAATAGTATTCAAACTCTTACCTAGCTTTGCTCAAAAGGCAAGTGTGTCATTTCATAGCAGCCTTATTCACAGTAGCCAAAAGAAACAGTGTTCACAAAACGTGGTAAATGCTCACACAGAAATATCGAGTCACAAAGGAAGGGAATTCTGACGCCTGCTACAACCTGGATGAACCTTGATGACCTTATGCAGAGTGAAATAAGCCAGTCACAGAGGGACAAATGCTGTGTGATTCCACTTATAAGAAGTACCCAATTTGAGTAGTCAAATTCATGGAGACAGAAAGTAGAATGGCGGCTGCCAGAGGCTGGGGACAGTAAAACCATGAGCTATTGTTTCATGGGTACAGAGTTTTAGCTGCTGGCTGGGGCAGATGAAAAGTTCTGCTGCACAACAATATGAATGCACTTAGCTCTACCAACCATACACTTAAAAATGGTTAAGGTGGCAAACTTTATATTCTATATATTTTACTACAATGAAAAGCAAAACAAAACAAGACAGGTACATTCAGCTTTGGGGGCTGGGGGTGGTGGCCTGACAAATTATAAAAATGAAGGGGGCCAGTTCCACCCATCTCGCAGTTAGAGAGTTAATCTATTACTGCCAGATGCCCCTTTAAATCTGTACCAGCAGCAAATAACAGAAATAACTTGAGGACAGGATGTTGTTCTGACGAAACCAATGTTTATAATATGATGTCATATAGGTGTGTGGAATAAAGGCCCTAGAAGTTTTAACCGTGTCCCTCAAACAGAAGGTGGCTGTTGAAAGGTGGTGGGAATTAGATCATTGATTTCCCCCTGTGCAGTGCAGGCGACGCACGTTTCTTACATTCACCTGCAGATTCTATTCCATGTAATTGAATCTATGGGGAGTCTGTGGCTGTTCTACAAAATGACTTTCACTGACAAATTCACTTTGCAAAGGCTGCAGGCGAAGGATCTGCTCTGGAGTTCCCTTGTGTCCCTTCAGGCAGAATGAGCTTTTGGACTTCAGACCCCTCCCCTGCCTCTCGCCTGCTGTCTCCTCCGCGTATCCCTGTCTTCACAGGTTCTCCCTAACTTACACATTCTTAGGCACACATGAAAGCGCAGGGAGATGTTCCCTCGGTACCGAGGTAAGGGCAGGCAGGAGTGAGGAAAGCATCTCAGAGGTGCATTGTCAAGGGCAAGGAGAAGATGATGAGCACACGTGTGCTAGGTGCTACATGCAGATCTTTCTCAGTTAATCCTCATAACCTTCCTGTATTGTTCTTATCTTTATTTAACAACTGAGTGGAAGAAGAATTTGAAACCAGATCTTTATGACTCAAGTCCTTTGCATTTCTTAGAACCACTCATGGGGAAAACCACATGTCCTCTGTGTCCCCTTATCATCTTTGGTCAACTTGGCCCATCGGAGCTATTGAGATGGAAACAAGTAAGCAGGGAGCCACGCTCTGGGTTAAGTTTTGCCTGTAGCAAAGTAGATGGAAGAGGATGTGACTGGCATTCCGAACAAGGGAAGATAACATTGTGTGGTTTATGTGGAATCAGATTTATGTGGAATCAAGCATCCTTTTAGTCAACCAAGAGAGCTGTAGACTGTGCTTGGTTGCAGGACCCATCTCTGCGGGACCCGTCTCTGCATCTCTGTGGGCGAGCGCTAGCTGAGTGTCTTACTCTGTGTCAGACACTGTTCTGGAAGTTTGGAATGTGTCCAAGCAGACAGAAAGTCCTCACCACTCATGGAACTTTCCTTTCAGGTGGGGAGAGAGAACAAACAATAATAATGAACGTAACAAAAGTACACTCGGGGTGGTGCCTGTGGCTCAGGGAGTAGGGCGCTGGCCCCATATGCCGAGGGTGGCAGGTTCAAGCCCCGGCCCCGGCCAAAACTGCAACAACAAAAACAAACAAACAAAAAAGTGCACTCAGAGGTCTTCTGTTAGAAAGTAGTAAATGTCAGGAGAACAGAGGTGAGATTAGTTGTGGGGGACATAGCGCATGCTTCAGTGTTTATTTTTAAATGTATCAAGGCAAGTAGGGAAGGTGGCAAGACTTTACCATGTGACTGAGGACTTCACAGAGGATCAGGCAAAGGTGAGAAGGCAGTTGGGAGCTGAGTGCAATGGCTGGAGGTACAGAGGAGCAGCGGTGATAAGTACCGAGGAGCACAGTGAGGCAGAGTCATGGAAAGACTGAGACATGCTGTGTAGATACGAGAGTTTTTTTTGACAACAACACAGAACATGATATCCGGTTTTAAGATGAAGTCTGGAGGACATCTGTTCTCCATTCTTCCCTAGGAAATCTCCCCAAACAAGAGGAGAACACATATAACGATACTACTTAAAAGAAAGTAGACGCCAACACAGTAGCTCATGCCTCTAATCCTAGCACTCTGGGAAGCCAAGGTGGGAGGATTGCTTGGGGCCAGGAGTTTAAGGTTGCAGTGAGCTATAATGATACCACTGCACTGCAGCCTTTAAGTTACTCAGTCGTAAAATAAAGATAACAACAATACAGGGAGGTTATGAGGTGACAGAGTGAGACTCCTGTCTCAAAAAGATAAAGAAAGAGGTATACATCAGACATTTTTGAATGTCAGTAAATCCCACCTAAAACGTATAGTCAAGAGCTACAAAATGCATGGAAGATAAATCAGAGGTGGGGTAAGATAGATGCAGGATGCCTGGTGTTCCCCACGCAGCCAAAGTCAGCAGAACAGAATTCTCCACGGCGGGGTGTGTGTGGCAGGGAGCTGACGGCCCTTCACGTGGACTACCTTTCTCGGGATGAAGGGAGAGCGCACAAGCGTGCCGTCTTCATAGGGAGTGCCTGCTGGTGGGTAAAGAAGAGTCTAAATTACAAGTAGTTCTACGGCTGCCGATTTTTGTCGGCTGAAAAAGTAAAGATTAAAACAAATTCTCTCTCTCTGTCACACACGCACATGATCAATTGTGCATTATAAGGACCTTCATTTCCACTAAGATACAATTTTTGCCAGTTCAGAACACCACTCTTCCTCTTCCACATGAATCTTCTGCAAATAAGGCAAAAAGAAACTAATACATAAAAAAAAAAGAGAAAGGGAATAAAATATAAAATCACAAATGTTGACTTAAGAAGAAACAGAAAGCTGGAATGTTTTATTGAAGACATTAAATCAGTTTAAAATCTTCCTGCAAAATAAACACCAATCCCATACGTTTTTCTAAGTAGGTTTCACAATGTACTCAAGAAATCCCAATCCTTGTGCAAACTTTCCTGAAAACTAAAAGAAAAGGCCTACCCCCAACTAAGTTTTGAGGTAAGCATAAGATTGATATTAAAATTTGACAAGGACAAAACAATAAAGGAGAATTATAGGTCAAATTTGTTAACATAGATGCTATTATTTTACTACATTAAAACAAATGTAGAAAACAGCCATTTTAATATGTGCATAGAAGAGACGCATTGTAACTCAACACCTATTCATTATATAAAACTCTTGGCAAAAGGGATGAAGTAAAGCTATCTAAAACCTACAGCAGACACCACACTTAGTGTGAAATGAAATCAGAAAGAAGCAAGAATAGTAACTGTCACTTTTCCTATCCTTGTTGTACTAGAAGTCCTAGCCAATACAGTAAAAAAAAGTAATATTAATAACAAGTATAAGGATTTGAAAGAAAAAAGGTTGTTTTCCACCATAATATCAAAGTCTATATAGGGAAGAGGCTTCATCAAAGTTGCAAATTAAAAGATCTATATTTTACAATATTTAATTGCCATATAATAGCAATAAACAGAAAATATGATTTAAGAAAATTATTATTTAAAATAGCAAAAAAATTAATGTATCTAGTAATGACTCAAATGAAAGAGGTGCAACAGGAAAAAGGAAAAAAAATCAAAATTTTGAGAGGGAAATCACATAGATTAATATTATCTTAATAATATTAATTATTGATATTAATTAAAAACTTTACTACTTAAGTGTTATCTTGTTACATAGTTTTTTTTCTTCCTCCCCAAAGGAGTCATGTCAATGTTCATCTTCTCCATGACTGCACTGTCTGCACTCTCAGCTACTCTGGAGAACAGAGTCATTCTCTGTCTGGCTTCCTAGGGCTTGTGTCCCAGAAGGAGATATATAGACCAAGAACCAATTATTGAATAACAATAATGAAACAACCTATGGAAGGCATGAGGAGTGTAGCCAGCGTGTGGACAAGGGAGCTGTCATAGCCTGGATTTTCAGAGAACAAGCTCAGAATTCAAAGAAGAATCAAGAATTGGGATGAGAGAGGAGAGGAAGGAGCACCCAGTCAGACAAACAGCCCTGGGGCAGAGGCAGCTGAGCCCCACTCACAGATTCGGAAATGATCTCTTGTTTTTTTTTTCAATTAATAAGTTATGACACTTTCTCCTATCACCGAATACTTTCCAAAGCATCATTTTAAGTGACAGACTAGTGTTTCTACATAATACAGAGTGGACATCAATTATTTTAAATTGCACACAAACTTTATGTCCACTTTGTATATGTAGTATTATACTTTTCAGTGTAGAGGTTAAATTTCACCTCCTTGGTTAAATGTATCCCTAGGTTTTTTTTGGTAGATATTGCAAATGGGATTGCTTTCTTGATTTCTTTTTCAGATAATTTGTTATTAGTATATAGAAATGCTTTGTCCTGCAACTTTACTGAACTTGTTTCTCAGTCCTAAGTGTTGTTTGGTGGACTCTTCAGGTTTTTGGTATATAATGTCATGTCATCTTCAAAGATTGACAATTGGACTTCCTCTTTTCCAAGTTGAATGTCATTTCTTTCTCTTTCTTTTCTGCTTGCTCAGTATTTCAGTATTTGTTGAGAGTATTTTTTATCACACATATTTACAATTTAATCAAATGCTTTACATCTATGAAGACAATCACATGGTTTTTGTTGTTCATTCTGTTAATGTGATGTATCATGTTTATTGAATTGTCTGTATTGAACTATGCTGTATCCCTGGGATGAAAACCACCTGATCATGGTATAATTTGAGTGTGTCATTAGATTTGGTTTGCAAATATTTGCAAACGTTGATCATGGAAACTGGCCTATAGTTGAGTTTCTTTGTTTGTTCTTCTCTGGTTTTGGTATTAGGGTAATGCCTCACAGAATGAGTTTGAAAGAATTCTTTCCTCTTTAATTTTTGGGAATAGTTTGAGAAGAATTAACACTTGAGCGTTGTTAGTTCTTTAAAAGTGCGGTAGAATTCAGCAGTGAAAACATCTGGTACTGGCTTTTCTTTTTTGAGAGACTTTTTTGTTGATTAAATTTCATTAATCATTTTTGGCCTATTCCTGTTTTCTATTTCTTCCTGATTCAGGCCTGGTATCTTGTCTGTTTCCAGGAATTTATCCATTTCCCCTAGGATTTCCAATTGGTTGGTGCATAGTTTCTCATAGTAGTTTCTAATGATTCCTCATATTTCTGTGATATCAGTAATAATGTTCCCTTCTTCAGTTCCGATTTTATTGGGTTCTCTCTTTGTTTAGCTAACAATGTGCCAATTTTGTTTATTTTTTCCAAATAACAACATTTGTAATTTTTTTTTGTAAATGTTTCATTTAGTTCTACTCTATTCTTAATTATTTTTCTTCTACCAATTTTTGGCTTCATTTATTCTTACTTTTCTATTTCCTTGAGGTATAGCATTAGGTTGTTTACTTAAAATCTTTCTTTTTTTATATAGGCATTTATTGCTATAAAGTTTCCTCTTAAGCACTACTTTTTTTTGTATCTCATAGATTTTGGCATGTTGTGTTTCTGTTTTGTTTCAAAAAGGTTTTTATTTCCTTCTAAATTTCTTCATTGACCCACTGGTCTTTCAGGAGAATATTGTTTAGTTTCCATGTATTTGTACAGTTTCCAAAGTTCTTTTTGTTATTGATTTCTAGTTTAATCTGTTGTGATATGAAAAGATACTTTATATAACTTCAATTTTTAAAAAATTTATTGAGACTTGTTTTTTGCCCAAGACATGGCCTATCATGGGTAATGATCCATGTGCTAATGAGAAAAATGTGTATTCTGCAACCGTCAGATGAAATAATTTGCAATTGTCTGTTAGGTCCACTTGGTCTGTAGTATAGTTTAAGTCTGTTTTGGGGTTTTTTTCCCCCTGAGTTTCTGTCTAGATGATCTCTCCAGTCCTGAAAGTTGGTGTTGTAGTCTCCAACTATTATTGTATTGGAGTCACTTTCTATCTTTAGCTTTAATAATATTGTATTTGCTTTATATATTTGAGTGATCTGATGTTAAGTGTATATATACAGAGGGTGTCAAAAAATGTATACACATTTTAAGCAAGGTAAAAACTTTTAAATTTGTAATACTCAAGTTACATTTGACTTCTACAATTATAAGAGGTGCTCGATGTTTTATTCATCTTTTTCTATCACTATATATTGAATGTTACAAATTTAATACAGTTTTTTCCTTTATTAAGATGTGTATACATTTTTTGGCACCTCTGTATTTATAGTTGTTACATTTCTGCTGAATTGATTCATGTAATGCTCTTCTTTGCCTCTTTGTATGTTTTTGATTTAAAGTCTATTTTGTCTAATGTAAGCACAGCTTCTCCTGCATTCTTTTGTTTCTCATTTGCATGGAATATTTTTTTCCATTCCTTCATTTTTAGTCTATATGTATCTCCACATATAGGTAAAATGAATTTCTTATAAGCAAAATGTAATTGAATCCATTGAGCCAATCTATATCTTTTTGAGGAATTTAAAACATTCACATCCAAGGAAATTATTGACCTTGACTTACACCTATCATTCTGTTAATAATTTTCTGTTTTTATAGCTTTGTTTCTTTCTTCCTCTTTTATTGCTTACCTTTACAAATGACATTTTTTTTGTAGTGATAATATTTGACTACTTTCTCTTTTTCATTTGTATATCTTCCCTACCAGTAATTTTTGTACTTTGCTCTGTTTTCATGATGATAGATATCATCCTTTCTGAGCCAATCTCTTGCTGTATATTTAAATTATTTCTCTGTTTCTTTTCTTACCAACACTGTTTTGAGGTACATACCTCTCTGCATACATATACATTTATTTCCTCAGATGCATTTCTAGAAGATGAACTGTTTTTTCAGAAGGAATACTAAGGTTAACTTGTTTAATACATGTTGTTAAAATGTTATCCAGAGTACTCGAACAGTTAACATTCCCATAAACAGAAGATAGTAGAAATCTAGTTCCATATACCCATCAGTGACTATTATTATCACTAAAAATCTTGCCAATTGACAAATGGCACATAATTATTTTATAGTGTGTGTGTTTTTTATTGCTGGCAAATATTAACATTTTCATATATTTTGCAATCATCTAGATTTCTTTCTTAGTTATCCAAATACTTATTTTTTTGCCCATTTTTCTAATATGATGATGTTTTCTTTAGTTTTGAGAGCTCTAATATATTAAGAACATCTATTGTTTTTTTTCCAAATTTCCCTCACATTATAGTTGGCCTTTTAATTTTATTTTTGGTGGTTTTTGTTATTGCTGCTTATTGTTTAATTTTCTTTCTGGTGGTTTTGTTATTGTTGCTTATTGTTCGAAACTTTATAAAATCTTTCCATGCATACATATTTATGCAATTCTGCTGGTATGTCTGTAATATAAACTCCTGCGTATGGAGTTACTGGATCAAAGAGAAGATTCATTCAAAATATTGCTAGGCGTTACTAGTTATATTTCCCCTTTTACCTTCACAGCAACCCAGTGTAATAGCTATTACTGCCAGCATTACACAGGTGAGGAAACTGAGGGTCTCCTAGTAACTTGCTCAAGGGCACATAGCTAATAACTGTAAGATCTCAGAAAGGAGTCCAGGCTCTGACACTTACCATGATATCTACTGTTTCACTGGTGTATTTGTCAAGGAAAAAAAATAATACTTTATTAGCAAATTCTCCAACTGTTCTTCCACCAGAAATTGGCATTGCAGAGATCAAACTAAACAGTTGTTTTTTTTTTAAAGAAAAAAAACATCAAAAGAGAATGTGACCTAAGTTAGCAAAGAGAAATCTAAATTTGTTGCCAAGTGATGGCCTCAGCACTGGAGCCTGCTGGCAGCATCCAGCGCATCATGTTGCTTAAAATAGGCATCAAGTTCTATTTTTAGGTGATGGCCCCTTCATGTCAAATCACAGAAGACACATTCTTATGTCCTCGGTATTTTTTTTTTAACTGTCGCTGAGTATTTTAGAACTGGTGGGAAATCTTATAAGAAAAAGATTGCAAGCACTGAAAAAACAGACATTCTATTTTACTCTGCACAATAAAAAAAAGTTTAGATTAAAAACAACTGAACCTAAAAAAAAGACTTCAGCTTATAAGTAACATGAGAATAAATATGTGTTATTATTTACGATGCCTTGTGAACTAAGAAACAATGTGGCTTTTTGAAATGGTATCATGTAGCAAACCTTTCTGTCACAGTCAATAACTTTAGCTACTATCATTGAAGTAACTGAAGATTTTAGAAAAGTCTTCCGGAAGGACTGATGGACATTGCCAACAAACTTGAGTATTTCAAACATGATGTTTTCTAGTTCTTTGTTTATGTTGTAAGCAAATAAGATAAAGGCCTCTTGTGCCAATAAAAACTCATGGGGAGGGGGGTAAAGGAGGGGAGGGGAGTGGGGAGGATGGGTGGAGGGAAGGTGATTGGTGGGATCACACTTACGGTGCATCTTACAAGGGTACAAGTGAAAATTACTAAACGTAGAATATAAATGTCTTCATATAGTGATTAAAAGGCCATGAAGGCTATGTTAAATAGTTCAATGAAAATATTTCAGATTGTATATGAAGTCTGCACATTGTGCCCCATGATTGCACCAATGTAAAAAAAAATAAATAATAAATAAATAATGTAATTCCTTCCCACCGCCTTACTCATCTTCTGTTCTCCACTGTCCCATCCCAGTTACCTTGACCCAAAGCCTTGCAAGCCAGTGACTTCACCCTTCATGCCTTTGCTCTGTTTCTTTGAGAAGTTGTTAATGACACATGTGCCATGAGCTCATGCTTTGGGCTCCTTGCCCCAAACTTGCACTATCTGTCTCCTTGCTGTCCTCCTCCTTCCCTGTGGGGGGATGAGGTGACCCTTCCTGTCCAATACCTACCCAGCCGTAGATCCCTGCACCTCCCCCTCTCATCCCACTTACCCTCTTCTGCCTGTTCCTTCCGCTCAACATAGGAAGAAATTGTGTTCCTCTTTCCTTTTTTTAAGAAAATGCTATAGACTCTATAATTTCTTTTAACTTCTACTCTATTGTGTTTATTCCCTTTTTAGCCAAACAGCTTCCCTTTCTTCTTCCCTCCCCCTCCCCCCTTCTATGCAGTAAATATTGATTCGGGTTGCAGACATGAACTCCGGGGCTTCGTGGAGCTTACTTTCCAGTGCAGGGGCGGTAATACCTGGGTAGGTGAGTAAACACATTCAGATAGCGTGTGACGAGCAAACTAGAACGGGGTGGCGTGAAAGAGGTGACAGAGGGTCTGTGCAGGTGGGGGGCTTCAGAGAGTGACACTGGACTTATTGGTAAGATCCCCAGGGGCCTCCTTCTGGCCCCATTCAGGGCACCAGTTTCATCCTCACCCTGCAGAGGTTGCAGCAGTGAGCCAGCCTCGCTCATCCGCTGGCTTCCCGGAGCAGCTGTCTTCTGCCTGTCACTTGGCACTTCTCAGTCTCCTGTGCCTGTCCACGCACCCTGTCCCGGAGGCGTGGCATGTCCCTGTGCCCTGCCCTCCCTCTTCCTACTCCGCAGCCTCTTCTTGGCTCATCTGACCCACCCTCCTAGAACTGTGAGGACGCTTCAGTCTATGTGTCCACAGAAGGTCTGCCAAGCTTCCAACCTACCCATCACCCCCTCAAGTCGGCACCTCCACAGCTTAGCTCGTGACGCCTGTCTCCCCTGTAAGTGGCCTCGGCTTCCATTTCTCCCTCCCTCTCGCCGGCCACCCCATTTTCCCCTCAAGTTCTCTCCAGCTTCCTTCCACTTCACATCTCCCCTGCCCCTGGCTTAGTTCAGACCCTTGCCCTTTCTTGCTCTCTGTTCTCACTCCCTGTCCTTGCCTCACGCCCACCCTAGACCTAAAAAATCTCATCTCTGCCTCGTTAGAAGACTGACCTGGCTCGTCTGGGCTCCCGGACAGTTTGTACCTGCGACGGTGACTTCCTGGTGTCCCGTCCCACCTCCTGTCTTTCCGGCTTTGCTCCCCTCTCCCTCACCTGCCTGTTGCACCCCAGCCTTGTGTGAAGGTGGCCTGACACAGTTGTTTTTTGTTTCTGTTTTCTCAGTTTCTTTGCAAGGTATCTTTCCCCAGAGTGCTCTTTCTGAGGCTGAAACACCTGTCTAACTGTCCAGGCCCTCCACTAGGGGGAGACTCCATCCTTTTTTGTTCCTTTGCTATTTGGGCAGATTCTGTTGGGCACTTACCGTATTTATCCCTATTTTGTTTATTCATCTGCCTTTCTCTCTGGAATGTGAATTCTGAAAGCTCAGTGATTTCATTCTGTTTATATTTATATTTCTAATGTAGAACACAATCCGTAGGAAGTAATACCCATACAAAAATCAATTAGAATAAAACTAACCATTCCCTTTGCTCATGAATCGCATGCTGGCAGGTCACCTGGTGAGAAGCCCAGTAATGTGCCTGCATTTTCCACTCAGTGGCAGATACCCACTGTTATACCATGAGGTGGTATAAATGTTGTAGTTTTCTGGGGGTTGAGGGAGCGAAGGATCTAAAAGTCAATTGCCAGTACTAATGATGAGGTGAGAAGGAGCTCTAAATGAGGTTCTTAGAAAGTTCTGATAGATTAGGAACCAGATACTGGATTTGTTGGGTTGGATCTATGGCACGAACAAATACAATACACAGAAATAGGAAAGGGGATTCGTGAATTGTTTCAGCAAGTACACGGGTCAGTGCAACCGTTTCTTATCAAGTGAAAGAAATTTCCAGTCCAAGTTCAAAAAGTATAAACCAAGTACGGATATGTCCAGGCTGTGAGCAGAGGAACTGTGATGCAGAGGGGAGTAAGGAGCCTGTCCACAACCCAGAAAATGAAGATGATAATTTTTATTGCTTTTTATGGGGAAAATGTTTTACTTATAGTTTCTGAGCATCTGGGGATTCATGGCAGTCTTACGTCATCTCTTTCACAAATGCTGTGAGTCTACTACTTACAAAAACAGCAGGCAAGCAATGGGCACTGTGATGATGCCTCATTTATCTCTCCTGGTCTAGGCATGAGATGTGCCATCTAAGCAGGATTTTCCAGCTAACTAAATCAACAAAGTAGTAAAAAATAAATACATAAATAAAAAATAACAAAAAAATACATATATATACACACATACTATTTCGTAATAAAATCTTTCTCAAGTACATGGGTCACTATGAAAGTTTTGAGACGGCCTATGCTATGGCCCATTATTTCACTTCCAAGAAATACAATGGACACATATTTACCTGTTTCTCATTTTGCATACATAGAATATGCATTTGCAGAGTAAGCAAGTCCCTGCTCTTACAGTGATATCTTCAAAGGCATTACATGGCTGGAGTGTTTTTCCTTTATGTTAAATGATCCCAGACATTTTCAATTTAAAAAAATAATAATAATGTTCTGCCTCGTGGAGGCTACCTGTCACTACTACTATCAGCATTTCTGCCTCTAATAGATTTTCTTTTCCCAAAGACTTTTTTTTTCTTGTTAAAAATTTTTTTTGTTAAAGTCCTTCTTTTCAAAAATTTACTTTCAATGAGGTCTAGATTAGAAATTCAGATAACGTTCATGGCAACCATTAAAATTATAGGTGAAGGGAAAGAAAGGCCCTGAGGGCAGACAGGATCATCTGTGGGTACATGAGATAACTAAGTACAGTGGGTTTTACTGCGGACTTTCTGTTATTTCTTCTGACTTTCTGGAAGCTGTTTTTCACACTCTGGGGTCCTTTCTGCGCTCTGAGTTGCCCATGTTGCATATAAAAAGTGACTCTAGGGAGTAAATCCTCGAATGGGGATATGTTCCTGTCAGTCACTGACAAGCTCCCTGGACATGGGCAAATCACAACCTCTTTAGATCTCCATTTCCTCATCCGTCAAATGAGAAGGCTGGATGAGATGGTCCTCAAGATCCCTTGTTCTCACATGCCACAAAAGTAGTTGAGGGAAGAAGAGTTCAAAAGCTGTAAGAGAAGAGGTATATAATCCTAGGGACGCCAGGATTAGGATTGGGAACGTCCTGGGAGTCTTCCCAGAACAGGAGGGTCAGGTGTAGAAGGGGCGGGAAGGTGGAGAGAGCACTGTGCCACGTGTCTTTGAGAAAGCATAAGACCTCTCTGGAGTTCAGCCGTTATTGTGGTGAAATACAAGCAATATAAAATTTGCCATCTGAATCAGTGCCAGTGCACAGTTTAGCAGCACTAAGCACATTTGCACCATTGTGCCACCACCACGACCATCCATCCTGGAACATTTCATCCTTTCAAATAGAAACTCTGGGTCATTAAACACTAATGGCCCATTCACCCTCCCTCAGCCCATTAAGTGAACTTGTCTACTGTGGATGCCTCACATGAGTGGAACCACACAGTATTTGTCGTTTTGTGACTGGCTCATTTCACTTGGTATAGTGTCCCCAAGATGTATCCATGTAGTAGCATGTGCCAGGATTCCTTTCCTTTGGAAGGTAGGATGATATCCATTGCATGGACAGACCGCGTGTGTTTATCCACTCGTCTCTTGATAGAGACGAGAGTAGTTTCTGTCTGGCTATTCTGAATGATGCTGTATCATGCGTGAGTGTGCCAGTGTCTGTCTGGGCCCTTGTTTTTAATTCCCTTGGGAAATATCCAGAAACCTACAGTGGAATTGGTGGGTCATATGGTAGGTAATTCTATGCTTAACGTTTTGAGGAAGTGCCAAACTATTCTTCAGTGTGGCTACGTTGAGCTAGTGGGAAAGTAGGATTCGAGGGTTATCGTGGACAGGTAAAGGGCAAGAGCGCGTGTGTGGGATGGGTTGGAACCTGGAGTTGCAGTAAGGACTGGCCGATGTCCAGCTGGGAGACCCAGGCTCCATGTAGCAAGGTAGAAAAGGCAGGCATGGTAGCACCCGTGGTTCGAACCCGGCCCAGGCCTGCTAAACAATGACAACTGCAAAAAAAAAAAAAGCCAGGCGTTATGGTGGGCTCCTGTAGTCCCAGCTACTTGGGAGGCTCAGGCAAGAGAATCGCTTAAGTCCAAGAGTTAGAGGTTGTTGTAAGCTGGGGCACCATGGCACTCTACTGAGGGCGACGAAATGACTCTGTCTCAAAAAAAAAAAAAAAAGAAAGAAAGAAAGAAAAGAAAAGGCAGGCATGAATGTAGAGACTAGAGTTAGAGGTTGTTGTGAGCTATGACGCCATGGCACTCTAGCAAGGGCAACAAAGTGAGACTCTGTCTCAAAAAGAAAGAAAGGATAAAAGAAAAGAAAAGACAGGCTGAGTATAAAGACAAGAGAGTGGAGATGAGTTTGCAGGCCTGTTTGAGAAGCTCTGCACGGGCTCAGCAGTGCAGCACTGACCACAACCCGTGTATATGTGTGTCGGTGAGGGTAAGGAAGTAACAGGTGGGCCTGGTACTCTCCTTGCCCTGCAGTCTCATGATTTCCAAGGTCAGGTTGAAGGCAGGGCACAGAGACCAGCCTGTGTTGTCTGGTTAGCTCCTGGCCTCTGGAAGGAACAGACATTTGCAATAATACACTGCAGAGCTATCTCTGGAGCTACAGGCAGATGCTTCTGCCAAGGTGGTGGCCCTGAAGCCTGACCCCTGGAGTAGAATAAGATGAGAACGGGGGCATTGGCACAGAGAGCCATCATGCCAAACTGGAAATAACCTTAGCGCCTCTGGATGAAAGGAAGGAAAAAGAGGTGCTATGTAGCGTGTCTAAACAAAGTTCTAAGCCAGCTCCCAAGTTCTGACATTGGCCTTTCACTTGTATAGTACCTAAAACGATGCTACTCTGTATAATGTCAAAAGGGGCGTGTCACTGTGGCCGCTTTGATTTGCATCTGCTATTTGCATGTTCCAGTTCATTGGCTGAAAACCATTCCTGCCTCACCTTGCTTCCGCCTCCCTTTCTCTCACCGCCTTTGTGCTTCCGCCATTAAAGAGTTCCAGGAGCCAAAAGGATTCTTTTGGGGTGGTGTCTTTGTGTTAAAAGTGGACAGAGAGAACTTTCTCTGTGCAGGGGTGGGAGTGTGGGCGTGGCGGGTGAATGGCTGGTTGTGGGTTTTGGTGGATGCAGGTTGCAAGAGAGTTTTAAGTAACATATTTAAAATAGATGAAATTAAGGGATCTGAAATCAGATTCATAAGACATAATTAAAATAATTAGAATATGGGGAAACATGCTAACAAGTCAATGTAGGGACTGTTTTAAAGCAGAGCATGTGGGAGATGATGAGAAAGCAGCTTGAACTGTAGGGAGCCAGGTGAGGCTGAGTGCTGTGACCTTCCTCCTGGGCACCCGAGCTGCTGACCATGGCTGGGGGTCTCTGTCACCCTGGGCTGATGATGCGGACACCTCCAAGGCAGTCATAGAGTTATGGAATCTTTATGAATAAGAAGTGTCGCATCCTCTGGATTCTTTATAAATCCATAGCTCTCTCGAGACAGGTTTGGGTAGATTATACCCCATATTTTCAACTCTGTAGATTTAGATTTTAAAACGTTAATGAGTTGTATCCTGTCTCTGAGAAGGAAAATGACTCAGTTGTAAAAACCACCCCCTGGCCCACATGCGTTTTCTTGTGCATGTTAAACTGTCAGCTGTCATTTCCACATTTATTGCTGCGTAGAGAAGTTATGCTGCTGATACAGAAATGCGACAAGGCGTGGGCACCCACACCAGCAGGCCTGTTTCAGGTGTGCCGATAATGCCCTCTGTGACCAAACCTGGGTCCTTTCTGATTCAGCCCCACCACGTTTGGACCTGGGAGTTGGTGGTTCACCTCGTCACTCCAGGCAACATCAGAGGTGGCCAAACAGTCTATTTCTGTGGTGGAAAGAATTAACTTGCTTGAAAGAAGTAACAGACTTTGAAGGGAACCACTTAATGTTTCAAAGAAGTCCTTTGGGCTCCCTGAGAAATGAGCCGTCTTTCTTCCACGGCTGGTCCCTGCAGGGACTCTGGACTCTTTCTTTTCCAACGTGAGTTGAGCCCAACTCTCTCAGCCAGGTGAGCAGTATTCCCTGTTACCTAAGGATCGGTGATGACTTCTGAAGAGAACTTAGTCCTTGTAACTCTCTGCCTGAGTCCTGTCCTCACTGCCAGGGGCCTGTTGGACGTTCCGGCAGGCCCAGAGGACGGCTGGGAGACAGAGACGCCCTGGAAAATTCTCAGCACCAGGCTCTTTCTTCTCTGTGGTGACTCCAGGAGATCCAAATCTTGAACAGGATCAAAGAGGGTGTAAACCGGCGCTGTGAGATGAAAAGCTTCTCTAATGGAAGAACAGAGACCAGAACTTGGCAAAGCTTGTGAAGAAGATGTGTAGTTCCCACAAAAGACGAGAACAAGGAGCGTGGGGAAGAAAGGAGACGCGGTTTGTGAGCGCTCTAAAGAAACTGTAACTGACTGTCGCTGGGCAATTTTCCCTGGAGGGTTTTGGAGCTACTCAGAGACTGGGAGGTACATTCGTAGCTAATGGAGGGACTAAGAGGAAGTAGGAACTTGAAATAGAAAACATGGTACGGGCCCTTATCCCCAGGGTGTACGTTCCAAGACTTCCAGCGGGGGCGGTGCCTGTAGCTCAAAGGAGTAGAGCACCAGCTCCATATACCAGAGGTGGCGGGTTCAAACCCAGCCCCGGCCAAAAACTGGGGAAAAAAAAAAAAAAAAAAGACTTCTAGCAGATGTCTGAGACCATAGATTAAATATTATGCTCTTTTTTATATATACACATACCTGTGATAACGTTTGATTTATAAATTAGGCACAGTAAGAGATTAACAATAATAACCGATAATTAAATAGAACAGTTATAACAGTACACTGGAGTAAGTCCCAAGAATGCGTCCTGTCTCTCACCTCTCTCTTTGTCAAACAAACAAATATCTTGTGCTATACCTCAGGCATCTGGAACCAGGGAAAGTAAAGTTGTGGGTAACGGGGCCTCCTACCTAAGTCAAAGAGAAAGGCTTTTCTAGTGACCATTGAATGTTACCGTTGCATTTTTTTTGCTCCTGACTGTAGAGAAAACACCCATAATACAGTCATACTGGGAAGGAAAGGGACCGTGGGCACCAGGGTCACCACTGGTTCCTTAGTAGAGAACCCTGTTCTCTAGGCCTTGTGCTAGGAGGGCAGCCGAGATGCTGAGTTCAAATCTTGTGCCTGACGAGGACGCCCTGTGGGGTGTCAGTACCAGGGACAGGGAGCACAGTGTGAAGGACACATGGGCAGACATCTCTCCTGCCTTTTTTTTTTTTTTTGAGACAGAGTCTCACTATGTTACCCTCAGTAGAGTGCTGTAGCATCACAGCTCACAGCAACCTCAAAGTCTTGGGCTCAAGCTATCCTCTTGCCTCAGCCTCCCAAGTAGCTGGGACTACAGGTGCCAGCCACAATGTCTAGCTATTTTTTTGTGGCAGTTGTCATTGTTGTTTAGCTGGCCCAGGCCAGCTTTGAACCCACCACCCTTGGTGTATGTGACCAGCGCCATAAGCACTGTGCTACAGGCACCGAGCCTCTCCTACTTCTGTTCCTCCTCAGAAGGAGGGTTTTGGTGACAGTGAACATTTATTGAGGGTTTGCTAAGTGTCGGGTACTGTCCTATTGGGGCATATATTCCTCGGAGAACCTGTGGGGGAGACAAGATGCAGAAAGTTGAGTGATGTCCCAAAGAAAACCTGGGGGACCAGTATTTGAACCCAGGCCGTCTAGCTTGAGCGTGTGTGCTCTGAAGCTCTGAGCCACACTGCTTAAAGATAGGGAAGGAAGACAGGAAGCTACATATGGTATGTGCCCTCATCAAAGTATTCAGTGCTTTACGTGTTGTCTGTTTTAATGTTTCTAGAAGCTTCCAGAGGGCCCCACAACTCACGTGACCAGCCCTGATCTACCCCAAGGTTCCCCAAATACATCACTGCAGTCCACCCTAAATGGCCGTAATTAATCCTAATCATAATTTCTAAGAGATAATTTTAACACATACTTTTAAAATTAAATATAATGATGTTGATACTCTTCTAATCATCTTGCAGAACATTTGGATAATAGCTCTAAAGAAAAAACACATCACCCCCCACTCCACATCACAGTCAGCCTTATTTTGGCATGTTTCCTAACAGCTTTTTTTTTTTTTAAATGCCTCCATGTACTATAAATACAGCTTTGTATCCGACATGACAAGCTTTTCCCCATGCTTTTTATGAAGTCTTCATAACTGTGATCTTTAAATGGATACTTTTATTTCTCTGGGTACTTTTAATTGGGAGCATTTGGGATTTTCTAGTAATTGTTAGAGGAGAGATTTAAATCTTGACATTTTCAAAGGCGTTTGGAGCTAGATCTTGGTTAGAAAACCCTCAGCGGGCCAAGGTTCGTTTTGACAACTCTCTTCCCTTGTTCTTCTCCTGACAGGGATCTACAGAACAGAAAGGGATAAGGGCACTTTGTATGAGCTCACCTTCAAAGGAGACCACAAACATGAATTCAAACGACTGGTCTTGTTCCGACCGTTTGGCCCGATCATGAAAGTGAAAAAAGAAAAACTCAACATGGCCAACACACTTATCAACGTGATCGTGCCACTAGCAAAAAGGGTGGACAAGTTCCGGCAGTTCATGCAGAATTTCAGGTTTGTGTGTGCTCACGGGTCTGCCTGCCTCCGTGCGATACATGTCAGAACTCTGATAGCATCTCCCTCGTCGCCTTCGTTTCCCCTGCCAAGTACAAAGGCCCCTTTCTCTTGTTCAACCTTGTTTTCTTCATCTAAAGTCTATCATTTGTCTTTGCCTTTCCCTAAAGTGATTAGGAAACTCCCAAATAAGCATATTTATCTTTAAGAGTGAAAAGTAGGAAGGACTGAGTTGGCATCAGGCCCCGCCAAGAGGACCTGATGCCTTTGTGTTCCATTTTGATGTACTTTTGAGCTCAGGCTTGGGGACAGCAGGAATTGAGACTCTTGAAGACAAGCAAGTGACCAAGTGATGTTGTACTAAGTCTTGAGGAGCCTGGAGCAGCTTGCTGGTGACAGAGCCCACACCTACAAGGGACTTATGCTAGAGGATGCTCTTGCTCAGTTCTGGGCTGTTTAATTCATACCCAGAATGGATTGAATCAGAATCTTTATTTCATTCTGACCTACATTGCATCCGAGCTTAAATTTAGGGTTAAGCAAAGCAAGTTTCAAGCACTCGTTTTGTAGCTACCCCACAATAACACTAAGTGGGGTTTTCTTTTCCGATACGCTCATGTAGTTTTCATATGTGTCTTTAAGCCCTTTATCGTACCATATTGGATCTTATAAGCTGCGATGGCTGACATACACCTATTGGCTGAGGTTAACGAGCTGACTTATTTAACCAGCTTATTTTAAAGATGGAAAATTATATTATCTAATCATAAATCTTGAGAAGTCAAGCTGATTTAGTCCTATTAAATTAACATTATTGAAAGACAATAGTGGTCAGAATAAGGATGTGATTGATACTTCTTAAAATGCTTGTTCTCGAATACACTTTTTTTTTTAACTTAGAGGGTAACTCATTTGTGTGTGTATTAAAATCAGAAGCAAATAGACTTAGGAAAATTCTTGGATTTTCTGGTCTACTCTTCCCTTAATCAGACTCCCTCTATGAAAGCCCTGATTTAGGTTCTCTCTGGGCAAAATAGGTAGATACCTACTTTACAGGGCAGGTTGCCTCTTTGTTGACCCATTCTAGATAAAAAGTGCTTTGTTGATTGGCGCTGGAGTCTGCCGCCCTGTCACCTCTACCGAGTGGGTCTAGTTCTGGCCTCTGGAGAAATGACTGAACAAATCCATTTCCTCTTAAATATGACGAGCTTTCAAGTAGGTGAAGACAGCTGTTACTTGTCCCTAGTCCTGCCTCCTCAGGTACAGCACCTCCCATTTCCCTACCTGTTTTCATGTTCTCTAAGCCTTAAGCATTTTCTTTTATTAGCTTGACTGTGCCTTTGGCCATGATACAGTCCAGTCTGGGTGGGCTAAGCAGTTAATCTGTTCCCAGCGTGTAGAATGCCACCTCTTGCACAATCACTTAACTGCTGGCAGGGCCCCCCCAACCCCAGTATTGAACTTAGGGCTTATGTGGTTTTGGCTTTTTTCAACCTACCTTTGCTGTTTCTGTGTTCTCTGTCTACATATTTCCTTGGAATGGCAGGGTGCCATTGGCTGATTAAACATTACCTCATGAGAACAATGAGCCTGTAGTTGTTGCTGAGTATTAAGTCACATCATTACTCTCAGCAGCTGGTATGCCCATATCTAAGCCAAGGTCAGAGCAAGTTCCTTTGGCTAGGAAGCTGCCTACAGCTTGGCAGATTAAGGGTCCTGGCCTTTGATTCTGTTTATAGGTGGGCCACCAGGCATGCCAGCTTGGTAAGGTGGTCCTTACACTATAAAAATGTCTGTTCAGTGAAGGGCCACATCTTGAGGGAAGGACTCAGGTGGCCTGAAAAAGCAAGATTCTCTTGGGTATTTTATTAGCACAATCTAGCTAATAAAAGAAAATGCAATTGTTTCTTTAGTGCCATGTCATGAGAATTTCAAGTCATTAACAATAGGAATAAAACAGAAAGGCAAGTATGGATTGGTGAGAAATGTAAAATTAGTAGCTTAAAGGCTCCAAAATGGAGATGATAAAATGAAATACAATCCTAGCCAATGTTTAAAAAAAAATAAAACACAAAAGCCTTAGGGCATTTTTCCCCTTGACTTTTACAATTCGGATGTTCATTGTTCATGGTGGTAGGAAAAGGGGTAGGTTGGGGAAAGACTTAGGAAAATCTTTTGAGAGCTTATTGCATGTGCCAGACACATTGCCCAAATATGAGGGATAAGAAGATGAATTTGAAATCCACAGAAAGGAGAATCTGTGATTACAGAGCTAGGTGCTGCACCGGAAATATAGACAAGAGACAGGGGGACAGGGGCAGCACCTGTGGCTCAAAGGAGTAGGGCGCCAGCCCCATATGCTAGAGGTGGTAGGTTCAAATCCAGCCCCGGCCAAAAACTTCAAAACAAAAAAAAAAAAGTGAACAAAGAGACAGAGGGACACCAGAGGGTCTCCCCAGGACAGACAACATTTGAGCAGAAGGTTGAGTGGGAAGTTTACTCTGTAATCAAGGAGTTTCTGAGCATGTTAAGGTCTCTGAAAGAGTGGGATGAAAGAAAGTATATGCCTTCGTCTCTCATCCGCTTTCACGTAAGCCTTTCCTGTATGTCAATGATTCGATTTTTCAATATGTCTATTCTGTAACTTGTTATTTCTAATGTATGAGTCCTGTTTGTTTTGGCTGTCAGTTTATTTTCCGAGCACTCATTGTGCCTACTAATCTTATTCTGTTTTTATTTTATCATTTCCTCTTTGAACCTTTCAAGATTAAATTCATAATTTTGTTAAGAAGGTATGAAACATTTATGAGACATTTTCTTGTGTTTAGGTTTTCTTGAAGACTAGGTTGGTTTTTTTTTTTTTTTCATTTGCTTTAAATGCTATTTCTTTCTTAATTTTCTTTCTTTTGTCCCCTAATTTTGTTCCGATTCTTGGCCGCCATGATTTTGTCTTTTCCCTGCATCATATGCTTTCTGTTTACTCTGACATGATATGGGTGGATTGGCTCTTTCCTCATCTTGATGGAGAACTGTTGGTTCTATTTTGAGAACAGGTGTTATTCTATTGACTTTATTTGGAGTGTGAAAAAAATGGAGGAGGAAAAGAACTCAGTCAGGGCTTGGTACAACCTTTGTTGAAGTTCCCAGTTCTCATGGCTCTTCTGAGCTGTGGATGGATATGTGAGTTGTGCCAGGCTCACTTTACCCAGATGGGATGAATCCTTTTCCCTGGGGGTAAAGGTATTTGGCCGTCAGAGGGGGCCCTCCAGTGAGGGTTAAGCCTGGAACATCAGAAAGAATCCAGCCGATTTGTTCACTTCTCTTATCTCACTAGTCTTCAGCAGTTCTTTCCATTCCTATCAGCCAAAAAGAAGAAAAAAGTGTTGGCTCTGTTTTTACATTTCTGTGGGCTGTGAGGAGACGCGTATATTTCATCTGCCTCTCGGTACTTCTCTTCCCTTTTACTCTTCCTGCTCTTACAAAGGGTCGTGTCTAAATGTGATCACCTTTTCTTCCTTTGTTTTTGTCAAATCTCCATGAGGCTAAAGTAGAATCTTCCATTTCTTTCCTTGGCCTCCTTGAAGTTCATGGCAGAAGAGTATGTCCCTTTCCATTGGTCATTTATTGGTGGCAAGATTTTTGCCCTTTTCTACTATTTGGGGGCTACAGCTTCCAATGATCACGACTTGAGATGAATTTCTGTAAAGCATTGTCCTTCTCGCGCATTGCCTTTAACTTGTCAACACCCTTCGCTCTGACACAATTGACTGAGGAACCTTTTACGTGTCCTTTCATCTATCTTGGCTGTAGCATCTTTTATGAAATCAAAGTATTGGTCCAGATAAGCCCCAGTCCCCTTGCAGCTCTACGCTGATTGTTACAAGTCGTTTTAGCATGTTTTACACAAGCGATTTGCTCATTATTCATGTAGAAAAGACTTACATGGCTAAGACTTAGACTAAATGTCTTCTTGGATAGAAAAAAAGAGATGTGGAACCTGGAATTCCTAAGAGAGAACTGGTCTAGTCTCAAACTACAAACTGGCCTAGAGGAAGGCCAGGTCTGCAGAAAAGAGCTCACCTGGGTCATGGCCAGGCATGGGGTGGAACCCAAAGGAACCAAAAGATACTTTATTTTTCATGCCTCAAAACTGTGCTTGGGGTGGGCCCTGGGGACAAAATTGATTCCTAAGAACATGGGGATAATAAGTACTAAGGTATTTATTATCATTATTATTTCTTCTCATTATTATAGCCATATTAACTAATCTTAAAAATTACTTGTATGTGGCGCCTGTGGCTCAAAGGAGTAGGATGCCGGCCCCATATACCAGAGGTGGCAGGTTCAAACACAGCCCCAGCCAAAAACTGCAAAAAAAAAAAAAAAATTACTTGTGCTCACAAAAATACAAATTTAATAAAATCATTTCATAGACTTCAGTGAACAAAGACTCAGCAGTAGGGGAAGCAGGAGAGGCACACACCTGAAAGCTAGGACTCATGGAAATAGTCTGGAAGTGTCAAAAATGACAGGTGGGCCCAGCGTGGTGGTTCACACCTGTAATACTAGCACTCTGGGAGGCTGAGGTGGGTGGACTGCTTGAGCTCTGGCGTTCAAGACCAGTCTGAGCAAAAGCGAGATCCCGTCTATACTAAAAGGTAGAAAAATTAGTGAGTGTGGTGGGGGGTGCCTGTAGTCCCAGCTACATGGGAGGCTAAGGCAGAAAGATGGCTTGAACCCAGGGGTTTGAGGTTGCAGTGTGTTGTGATGACACCACTGTCCTCTACCCAGGGTGAGACTCTGTCTCAGGAGAAAACAAAGCAAAACAAAATATGGCAAGTTTCTGAACTTCTAGGCAGGCAAGGAGAAAGAGGAAAACAAAGGCTAGTGGCTTCAGCCCTTGTATTTGATGAAAAGAAGCAAACCATTCATTGGTTGAGACAAGCTTTTTGCTAGCACCAGATCCTAAGGGCTTTTGATTTAAGAGACAACGAGCACCAATAAATGAATGACATTCCTGGGATTGCCAAATCATGATGCCAAAGCTTAAGCCTGGTCATCTCTCTGAGTGAGAATAAAATCCCCTGTGTATCACTGGAGAGCAGCATGGGCTGCTTGGTCCTTAGTGCTGTACAGCTCCTTAGGCCGACGCAATTCCATTCCTGTCTATAGAGATCACGCGGTGGGTTCCATGGCAGGCTGCTTCCCCCTTGCTTTCATCGTCCTGGCCCATGTGGGAACCTCACTGGCTTCCAGTGCCTTTTCCTCTCTCACAATTGCCCACGTATTTCCTTTGGGTCCCTGCAGGCTTCATCCTAATGCTCCTTTCCCACAGTCAGGGATAGAGGAGAAGTTCTTCACCCGGAAGAACTCGCTTCAAATCTACTTCCTGTCTTTGTGTGTTTCCCTTTTGCCGAGTAGTATATTGGCTTAAACACACTCGCCCTTCTTCTTCTTCTTTGCTTTCTTTTTTTTTTTTTTTCTTTTTCTTTTTTGATCCCCTCATTTTGCCTTTAAAACTATTCTCACCTATTTTCTCTTTGGTTGTTTTGTTTTTCTTAGATTCCAGGCAATAGATTGGAAGCTCCTCTGTTATGTCATTGCATATTTTGTTTGCGATGACAGAAAGTACGTCATTCCAGCAAAGCTGTGGGTATTTCTTTTGGTGGGGGGGTTATCTCTGAACTTTTTAGAGAGAGCAAAAAGGATTTTTTAATGGAAAATATTCTTCATGATTTTTTAAAAAAATTGTTCTCAATTCATTCCAAGTTTGCTTGGATGTTATTTCGAATACTTCCAGCTGGACTGCCTGAGAACCCTTTTTCTTATTGCTATGTTCCTCCTCAGACTTAACTGGTTATTTTTGTTTTAATGTTCATCTTTACTTTCTCCTTCTGACTCTTTTTTTTTTTTACAGTTTTTAGCCGGGCCTGGGTTTGAACCCACCACCTCCAGTATATGGGGCCAGCACCCTACCCCTTGAGCCACAGCTGCCACCCAACCTTTTGACTCTTTTCTCATCCCTCTCAAAGGCATTTATGACATTTTAGTGCAGTATCAAAGAAATCTTTTACTTGAATTTTCATTAGTTATTCACTTTTAATCTTTTTTAACTTAAACCCATTCAGATGGTTTTGTAAGTTTTTTTGAAAGTTTTTTCCAAATTTTTTTTTTCTTTAGGGTAGTAACTGTAAAATCTCTGAAAATGAAATGAGACTTGAGTGTTATGGCTAGGTTGGTATAGGTGACAGAAAGGCCATAGGCCATCAAATGTTGGTTTGTGACAGAGATTCCTCATTTTCTTTGTGTTCCTCAAAAGGAAAATTATTGTGCATAGTATAATATTCCGACTTTATCCAAGCCCCCCTCCCTCTCCCATGAGTCATTTCACTATTTGTACGCTAAGGATCCACCAAGAGTTTTATGTCTAAAATGTTTGAGAGATGCTAATCTGTATCATTCACCTTATTTGAATAAAGGTTTCTCTCTGAGCCCTTAAAAAAAAAAAGGTGGTTTTTATTTCATATGAGCCCCAGGTTGTATAGAAACCTCTATTCAAGAGTTTTAAAAAAAAAAGTGAAAGTGTTTTTTCTTCAAGAAAATTTGTCCTATGAAGGTAAAGTCTTTGTGGAATAGAAGCAGAATTTGGGGGCTTCCAGGGTGAAGAAGAAGGTAGACTGTGTGACCATGTGGGGGCTGGCGAGCTTGTGTATAGCAACTGTGGGGAAGTGGTAAGTTCCCAAGGGTTCCTGGGAAGTTGGAGTCCCTGAGATGCATTACAAAGATTTCATGTGCAGCAATAACAAGTTGTTTTCAGAGATATGATACCAGAAGTACAAAAGGCAACTCGGGGTATCCAGGTGGCATGTGTGCAGGTACAAATACAGTAGAACCTCCGTAGCTGACCAGCTCTGTACATTGACCACCTCTTTAAGTTGACCTAATTTTCACAGACTGGACATGCATCATATGTACTCAATGACAATTCCTTATGTTGACCAATTAGTTACAGTTCCTTGAGTGGTCAATTTACAGAGATCCTACTGTAATTAACAGCATCAAGCTAGGAGTCCGAAACCTACCGTGAAACTGAATTCTCATCCCTTACACTATAATTTTTAACCCTTTACTTCCAAACCACAAATCATACTCATGAAAACAGTCACCCACATACATACTCTTTTATCATACATATCTTTCAGGGGGAGGAAATCTAGTGAGAATTGTTTTGAAGACAAAGATCATTCAGATAGACAGCGATGGTGTTGCCATAGTAAGAGGCTCATACTTTTCTAGAACATGTGTTTATTACATCATAGATAGTTTTAGTTTTGCACGGTAGATGGAGAACTTCTCCAGGGAAAACATGCCTTATTATTTACAGGCTCACTTGGTCACAAAGAGTAAAGTCCTAATGCATCTCTCTCTTATTTCGTAAAAATTTCAAGTGCTTTGAATGGATATAAAAATAGTCAGAAGGGACACAGCAAAGATGTTATTAGAAAAATTAGAGTGCTTTTTATTCAATCTCTGCAAGTGATCCTCTCTTGATTCTGGAATGGATTTTTTCCAACTGCACATACAATTTTCAAGCACAGTTTTTCTGGCACTTAGCCCTGTGTGTGTGCTTTTATGCTACCTTGGCGAAGGAAGTTAAGGCATTGTCTGGCAAGTTTGCGGAAAGGGTCTTTTATGTGCAGAGAATATTGTTGTTGGTTGGTGATGATTCAGTGTGCAGGGACCTTGGCTCTTGTTTTTGAAGCATATCGTCACACCCTAGGCCTCTGTTCCCAGTCTTTTGTCCACTGCTAGGACCTCTTCTGTCACTCCGGTGTCCCAAGGCAGCTGTTGTCCTTCTTCCACAGGAAAGAAACCAAATTCTCAGGACCAAGTCCATGAGCAGGGGAGCCCTGTGTACCCCTTGCCCAGTGGAAATCATCTTCCCTATTTCTTCCATCTGAAATTCTTTTCTTCTGTCTGCCTTTCTAAACCCTGTTCATCCTTCAAGACCCCAACCTTTGCAGCCCCCAGGATTTGCTGTGCTTTTTGAATTTCATGTTCTTTTTATCAGGGCCATCGGTGTCTGAGAATTTTTATTTGAGCTCCTTTTATTTCCTCAGTAAGTGTTTTGAGGGCAAGAACCACATCTCCTATTGCTTTGGCTTTCTTCCAGCCACCCTAAGAACATAGTTACTCTTTTCTGATATCATTATTATAAGTATTGAATAAACCTACTTCTGTAATTACAGCTAGCTAAGGGATTTCTAGGAAGCTATGATGTGGATTGTTCTTTGGGTGTAAGGGAAGTGGGCAACACAGATATAAAAGAAACAAAATGGCAGGGCAAAACAAAATGCAAAATATTGCAAAATATCATCCCACCAGAAGAATCTTTCTATTAACTCTCATCTAGAAAATTCATGTTAAAATTATACACATATACACACTTGGCCCCCTGTATCCATGGGCTCCACACCCTTGATTCAACAAACAACAGATCAAAAATATTGTCAAGAAGTAGATGGTTGCATCTGTACTGAGCATATACAGATTATTTTTTAATTTTATTTATTTTTGTTGTTGAAGATTCATTGAGGGTACAAGAAGCAGGTTGCACTGCATTTATTAGGTAAAGTCCCTCTTATGATTTTGTCCTGCCTCCAATAGGTGTGTCACACACCGTAACCCCCCACCCCCTCCCTCATTCCCTCTCTCTGCTCCCTCCTTCCTCCATCCCTCACCATGTACTAGGTCATCAATTGTGGACACTTGCACTAGACTGTTTACGCAGCTCAATTTCCAATTGCCAAACTGTTGAAACAACCTAAATGCGTGTACAGATTTTTCTTTATTTTTTTTTAATTTTTCCCTAAACAATACAGTACCATTTACATAGCAGTGATCTTGTATTAGGTATTAAAAGTAATCTAGAGATGATTTAAGTATACAAGAGGATGTGCATGGTTGATATGCAAATACTACTTCATTTTGTATAAAGGACTTGAGCATCTATGGATTTTGGTGTCTGCAGGGGGTCCTGGACCAATCCCCCACAGACTAACAGCCAACTATACACATGTGTACATACCTACACATACACTCATTTACACATATGTGTATATTTACATACATATATACACATATACAAATTTATACAAACACACATACATATATGAAGGAAACTCTCAGCAGAAGACCTTACTAGATTGATTAGGGGACACAGTTGAGAGGACAAGACATGGGCAAACAAGAAATGAGGTCTGGGCTCCGAGCCCATAGCACCGTGGTTATGGCACCGGCCACATGCACTGAGGCTGAAGAGTTTGAACTTGGCCCAGGCCAGCTAAACAACAATGACAACTGCAACAAAAAATAGCCAGTCGATGTGGCGGCTGCCTATAATCCCAGCTACTTGGGAGGCTGAGCTGTGACACCACAGCACTCTACCAAAGGTGACATAGTGAGACTCTGTCTCAAAAAAAGAAAGAAATGAGGTCTGGTGGGGGAAGCTGGTGAAGATGGCCCACAGCCAGAGGCCTGGGCCTGGATGGACCGGTTGCTGTCAGGACCCTAAGGCATCAATGAGGTTCCAGGTGCCTAGGATAATCAGAGTCACCGAGACTCTGTGGGGACATAGTGAAGGCAATCACGTCTGCTTGGGAAAGATGAAACTCAGGGACCGTGCTTCTGCCTTGTTGCTCCCTTGAACAGTCATTACACTGGATTCTTCCAAGGTTTCTAGAGTCCTACACAAAAGAACTTTTACCTTACCTCATTCAGTCTTTAAGATGATATATACTGCGTCCACCCAAGGAAATAGAGTCGGAGATAAGGATGCTGGGCTTACCCTCTCTGACTTTAGCTTTCTCATCTGTAAGGTGGGATTCATGTCATTTGTATTTCATAGACATCTTTTGGGGGTTAAGAAGCCAGGCCCCATGCGGGGAGGCCTGTAGCAGATGAGTCCAGTACTGCCTTGCATCTGAATTTTGACTTATGGGATCTACGTGTTTAAATTTTCTTGGTTCCCCAATGAGATAAATCTAAATTCAGACAACTGGAATGACCAACCAGAAGTTCTGTGTATCTGGTGTCTGCTCTCCTGGCTGCTCACTTAACTTTACTTTAAGGCCCTTCTATACTTTACAAAAAAGCTGTTTGAGACTTGCCTGTTAATGCAAAAACAGGAACCAGATGTGCGTGTGTTGTGTTTTCCAGGGAGATGTGCATCCAGCAGGATGGGAGGGTTCATCTCACCGTTGTTTACTTTGGGAAAGAAGAAATGAATGAAGTCAAAGGAATACTTGAAAACACTTCCAGGTAAGTACACCGTGGGCTGTAGTAGGGAGTCATGGTGAGTGAGCTCAGTTCACCTCAGGGCTGCCACTTCTGCTGTGTGTGATTTCCCTTAAAACTGTGGGTGAACTAGGGGCATCAATTGATTGCTGGCCTTGCGTAGGGGGAAGTCTGTGCCCTCTTTCCCAGGGAGACCTCTTATCTTTGACACTGGTCTTCATTGTGTGGAGGTGATGGCTTTGACAGTGGAGATAAACTCCCCTACAGGGAGCGGGATGGGGAGCATAGGCCTATTTCAGCTGCCACATGACTGGATGTGATCACTCTTAGCACCATGGATTCAAGGACATTGTCCTAGAACTGGACTCAGGTGGAGCACAGTTGTGCAGTGAGTTCCATCTCAGCCATGGCTTGCAAAGTTGAGCAATGCCCATACCCACATCTCATCCACATAGCAAATGGTCTCACCCTTTGGGGTTTGGTTCCTTATTTGTTTTGAGAAATGATGGGGGAGGCAGGATCCGTGATTAAACCTATTCAGTTGAACAGAAATGATTTAACTGAAAATTTAGAATGCAGGTTATATGTTTATACTTGGTCATTAAATAATCATTTGTATGGGGAATAAATACATACATAAAAGCAGCATAGATGGATTTTTCCGCCCTATCATAATAAATGACCCCTATGGCATTTTCCACCAGTGAGGAAGCCAGAATGGTACTGTAACACTTGCCATGGAGGTTTGCAGCACTCCAGCTGAGAAATCAGGTGGGCAATTTCTACATAAATGGAGCTGTGAGGTTAGCCAGTGGTAGTGGCAGAAATAGTACGGATAAGGTTTAGATATAAACAACACCCTCTGTTTCAAGTTTTTGGTAAATGAAAATTGGATGATAGTCAAGGAATAAGAGTCCAAGAGTATGGTTTTTGCATTTATTTTCATTCATTGTTACTAGATTTGCATTAGTGGATCCCAGATCTGAATGCTAATTGTAATTATTTAAGTATTCTAAAACAAGAGTCTACAAATAAAGCCCACTGGCCAAATTTTGTCTGCCATCTATTTAAATAAATGGAACTTGATTAAATTAAGAATGCGTTTACACAGCCAAGGAAATAAACAACAGAGCAAATAGACAACCTATAGAATGGGAAAAAATATTCACATGCTATATAACTGATAAAGGACTAATAACCAGGATCTACAAAGAACTCAAGCAAATCAGTGAGGGAAAAAAATCAAACAGTCTCAAAAGTGAACAAAAACATGAATATTTGTCAATGGAAAAATAAAAATATGGTATTTTTTAATAAAATGGAATATTATTCAGCCATAAAAGGGATGAAATCCTGGTACATGCTACAATGTGGATGAACTTCAAAAACATTGATAAATGAAAGAAACCATATACTGAAGGTTAATTATGTATAATTTAATTTATATGAAATATTATTAATAAGTATATTCATGAAGACAGCAGACAGATTAGTAGTTGCCAGAAGCTGAGAATATGAAGGAATTTGATATGAGGTTTCCTTTGGGGGATGATGAAGACATTTTGAAACTAGAAAGAGGTGATAGTTATATAATACTGTGAATGTACTAAGTGACACTGAATTAATGCATTCAAATAGTTAATTTTATGTTATGTGAATCTTAATAAAAAGTATACATACAATACATACATATACACTGTGTCTTGTGTTAAGGCTTTTCTTCCCCCAATCAAACAATTTCTTACATTCCTATGTGTCCCTACAGAGCTAGGGATACTTTCATCTGTGAAACTGAGTTGAACTTGTGCTACATAGTAGCTTATGTAAGACATAAAGGCAAAAGCACAGTGTCCAGTAGGTGCCAGGTGCTATGGTGGGGTGTGTTACCCCAGACCTTTTGAGCAAAGCTACTGGTGTGCATACAGCTAGTGTGGGGGCAAGGGCAAGTGTGCCTCAGGGTGGAAATGCAGACAGGAGCTGGGGATTACACATCCAGGTTTTGCAGAGAAGGGGAAGCTACAGGTGCATGAGGTAAGTCTAAGCATCGAGACCACGTGTTGGCATCCAAAGGAGAGGGTTTGAGGACGGTGTCCTCTTGGAGGTAGTAGCCCTTGAGACCACCACCCAGTTCTTTATCTGTGGTGACCTACACCTATGACAACACTGTGAGATTCCTTTCTTTACTTGATGGTGGTGGGCTGGGGATTCACAGAATAGGAAGGATGCTTTACTTCCTGACTGCCTTCTTCACAATCACTCACTCTACCTTTTGCAAAAGCTCATGAGGGCTCAGTATGGCATTGATACTGCCACCCTCAATTTTTCTATGAAAACTCCACAGTAGAGGCCTCATGCTAAACTTTTGAATCTTTTTTCTCTGTATCAGAAAATTTGTTTTGACTTTGATTTCCCCATTTAAAACAAAGCAAAACTGAAATTTTACATACACAGTGAATAAGAAAGGCAGTCTAAACATTTAGCCTGGGAGATGGTGAATTCTAATTAGCTGAGGCCTGCATGCAACTATTCTGAGGTTCGGCCACATCCATTTGCCCTTCTTAGTGGACTGTGCTTCATTTCCACATGAAATTGGAAAACCAGTGGAAAAGCAAAAATGAATTTCCTAAAGAAATTTGCTAAAATACGCTTATATAAGTTCAGATTCAGAAATTCTAAATGAACTGTTGAAAGTGCCTACTATGAACAATCGGATGATAACAGGTTTAGTTTGAAATGTTTCACTATATTCAAATGTTTTCAGGAAGTAGAACTCAAAAGGGATTTCAACATTTGGGGCTGTAAGATTTAAATTTTTAAATTACACATTAGATATAACACAAGTTTCTATGTAAATTTTGAAGATTTTTTTTTTAAAATAAAAGGCTATTGTTAAAAGTGTCCCATTAAGAGAATCTCCTTGCAGTTGTGGGGGAAAGTCTGTATTGTAAGTCATATTAGACAGCACTATCTTTTATCATTTATAATCCAAAAACTCTTGGAAATGTAAATCAATTAGGGAAATTAAATCTCCTGTAGAAACAGCAGCTCTCTCAGGTCATTATAACCTCTATAAAATGACTTTGTATAAGTTGGAGTCCTCATGCACCAGATTTGTTATATAAAAGAAAGGAATTGAGTGAGAAATTCAAGAGTTTTATCAGTTGATAATACAATTCAAGTGTGTGACTTTGCTGCCTTTTAATACATGTTGAGTAGAAGGTGATAGAATCTCATGCCCAAGGAGCAGCATTTCAAAGTGAAGCTACATGGGCCATATTGATGGGGCCTGACTGTCCTGCAGAAGCCAGTTCCTCTTCATCCCATTGCCTCCTGTCCTGAATCCCACCTGGCTGGTTCTGATAAGTTTGAGATGAGGAGGCCATCGTGCTTCTAGGCCCAAAAGATTCGGCAATGTATTAATCTGTTTTGGAGGAAGAAGAAAGTTGTCCCAGTTCTTTTCTTGGTGTTTCCACCCCAGCCCTCTTTCTTGGCAGAAAGCCCTTGTTAGTTATCAGAGGCCCTTCCTGGTGGCAAGAGAGAAGGTGGAGGGGTTCTTCCAGGTAACTGGTTCATTAAAAGAAGCTTTGGATTAAGGATGCAAGAGGAAAAATAGTACCATTATTCACCTGCAGACAGACTTGGACCTGAGCACGGTGACCTGGCAGCACACTGGGAACTGCAGGTGGATCACAAAGTTGGCACTTGGGGCCTTGTCAGTGCCTGGGACTGGCTGATAGTGCTTCCCAGGACAGCGACGACTGTCTCACCACACTACCTTCTATGCACCTTCATCAGGGCTTCAGAGCGGAGCCAGCATGGACCCGAGTCAGCAATAATGATGCCTGTAGCCTCCTGGCTAGTCTTGACTAGGGTGGATGAGGGTACCAGACAGGGCTGGATTGGGACAGAGACAGAAGCAAGCAGACGAGCCTGGTGTCATGTACACCACGTGGCCCTTGTGAAAACAGCATTTGGACAGAGCTGGGTCCCCCTTTGTAGAGCTTTCTCTGTACATGCACACACACAGGTTTGAAATGCATATTCAGATTGGCTACTGCCAGGGACGTAACATAGGTTGTCCCATCCTTGTGGGGAGGTTGCAAAAAGACAAAGGAAGCAAGGCCAGGCATGGTAGCTCACACCTATAATCTCAGCACTCTGGGAGGCTGATGTGAGAGGATTGCTTGAGCTCAGGAGTTCAGGACCAGCCTGAGCAAGGGTCTGTGTCTCTATTACAGCAATACAGAGGAGCTAGCTGGGCATAATGGCACATGCCTGTTATGCCAGCTATGTGAGAGGCTGAGACAAGAGGATGTTGAGCCCAGGAGGCTGTGAGCTATGATGCCATACCACTCTAGCAAGGAACAATAGAGTGAGACTCTGTCTAAAAAAAAAAAACACACAAAGGAAGCAAATTGCATTTTGTACTGGGCCATGTAAAGGTTCTCCAGCGGCATCTGTTTTCTTGAATTCCTTTCTCTAGGAGGGTAACACATCAAAGCATAGAGGTCGGTTGATGTTTAAAAAAAAGTTCTTCCAAATTCAGGTCCTCTCAAACACCAGATACCATGGACTTTTCCAGTGACTGTGGCTAATAGGCAAGCCCAGCTCCCTCCACCAACCCTCAGAAGAGCAAAAAACAGCATTCATTAGGAATAGCTCAAGCCAGGGTTCAGGGGGTTTCTGTACAGAACAAGCTAGATTAACTTACATACTGTGTAAGCAGACATACTGAACTACTATTTTGCCCTCTAAACTTTTATCACCCACTGTCTCTGTGGCATTAATTTAAAAATTAATCACTTATAACCTTAACATATCTTTAATGCTGTTACCTTAATTTCTCACACTGCCTTGTATCCTTATTTAACCAATATGACTTGTTCCTTGTAAATATTGGGCATGTCAACACAAATGGATTGTAGTTGTCCAGACAGGAAAATCTGCTGTTATAGTTCCCTTAATGCAATATATGAAAGAACTACATTCTCCTTCCCTCGGCAGAAGTTGCTTATCATCGGTCAAATGCAAATTGTTTTTATAGCTGAAATCTTTAAGATCTGGAAACACTCTTGGAAAAGGTACCTGAGTTATGAATCAGATACAACCTGACTGAGGAAGGACTTGCTCATTCATTGTGTTTGGGAAGGTCAGTCCTCCTTGCCCTGCAAGGTAGTGAACAGACTTCCCTACAGAACGGGGAGTGGGGAGGAAACAGGGGTCTCAAAGGGTATAAACCTTGAGACAAATATATAGAGAGACCTGCTACTGACTGTATGATAAATACACAGCAACTTAAAGCAAGAGGGACCCAGGATGACAGACAGGTTGGGCTGGAGAGTCCCCTAGAAGAATAGGTAAGACCCAAGCATCTCCTATGGGCAAAACTTTCCTGGAAACTGACCAGACAGGGTCGGGAGAAATGGATTTAGCTGATCTACAGGAGCTGGGGCTGTAGAATCCTCTAGAAGATATGAAGGTGCCTGCAAAGATCTCACACCACCTAAATGTCTTTGGAGATTTGCCCTTGACTGGAGCTAGCCATCATACTGAATGGGCTTCATAGCACAAGTTCAGTGCCACTCACAGAACATACGAACCTACAGAAATGTTCAAGGTAAGATTCTGAGAGAGGAGAAGAATTCCTGCAAATATAGAGCAGGTCTGTAGTAAATGTAGAATCATGGAAAAGTAGAATGTTAGTGTGTAAAATGTGCCCTTAAACTCTGTAACTGTTGGGGTTTGCAATAAGGAAACTAACAAAAGATATGGAATGATTAAATAAATGAGAGGGCGGAGCTAGGGTTAGAATTGTTCATATGTTCACACTTTCATTCACAAACATCTGTTGAGCACGTGGTGGGAACCAGGTGTGGTTCTAGGGCCCGGATCTGGGTTTCCTGACTCAGGCCTGGGCTGTTCCCATCCTGAGGCCTCCTACCTTGAGCCAAACCTAAAAGGCACATCTGGCATCAGACTCAGACAAGGACGGGCCTGTGGATGGGCCCGCAGATTCCCCAGATAAGAAACCAAGCTCACTCCCAGGTCTGACAGAGGAAGGGAAGTCAAGGAAGGTGCAGCAAAACTAGTTTCACTGATTAAATTACCAGATAAAAGTACAACTTGGCATTTTAAAAGTTGATGACTCGGTATTTGTGTTGACCTTTACCCAAGATAGTTACTTGGAATATAAACTTTTAAAAACGGAAATGGGTTGTGTACAAAACGTTGAATATATCAAGATGAGAGAGAAGTTGGGGATGAGGATGGGCCAGGTGGTGTGGGGAAGAGAGGATGCAGGTTGGAGGAGGATGTTGTCAGCAGGAAAAGGAGGATTGGCCAAGTGCTGGGCCCTCCCCAAGCAGGAGCCAGAACAGGATTGAAGCTGATTGAGACAATTCCTGTCTCACTAGGCACTGATTGAATTCCTGCAGCTTTTGCTCAAGACATGCCCCAGAAGGTTCTGCCATTCCTGGGAAAGAACAGCAAACTGAAGACACATCTTGGCTTCTCTACCGTGGGCCTGGGAATCCTTGCAGGGGCTAATAGCAGCCATGGCTGATGCCTACAGAGGGTTTTATGTTCTTGGCACCGTTCATCTAGCTAATTAACTGTGTGGGTTGGTTAAAGAAGGTGTTATTACTGTTTTGCAGATGAGGCAACTGAGGCTCAGGGAGATCCATGGGCTTGGCTAGCTCACAGGGCTGTCTGTGGGAGAGCCAGGTCTGGGACATTCCAGTGTTCTAACTCCAAGTCGGTCACTTCTTCTGCCATGGCAGGCTGCTTTACCGCAGCGTGGGGAGGCTATCTGGGTTTACATCTGTTTGGTACAGATACACATCTATAGCGTCTTGCCTGGCTCCTGGACTTGAACACAGACCAGAAATGCTAGGTGGAGCCGTTCCAGGGTGATTTTGTTTCTTTGGCTCAGTGGGTTTATTTGGGTGGCCTGGGACACCTGGAGATTTTCCTGGGTGGCTTTCCTAGTCTTTTCTGGTTCACATTCTCCCCATCACAAAGAGTATTCAATAGTGATGACAGTAGAGTTTTCAGTATGAGGAAATTGCCAGAAAAACAGGAAATAAGACTTCCTAGGTGTTCTTAGCACCTTTAATCCCAATGAGTTTCCAGTGCGTCTGGGTCTTTCCATAACTGCTTGAGTGGTCCAATACCCTCAGGGTTACAAGAGAAAAGTGACAAGAAGTGGATGGGCCCTGGCCATGTATTTTCCAGGGGATGCTGTCAGCCTGGGAATCATGGGCTCACGAGTGACTGGACCTGGTCTTGCCTTTCAGAGCTGCCAACTTTAGGAACTTCACCTTCATCCCACTGAACGGAGAATTTTCTCGGGGAAAGGGACTTGATGTCGGAGCCCGCTTCTGGAAGGGAAACAACGTCCTCCTCTTTTTCTGCGACGTCGACATCTACTTTACCTCTGAGTTCCTCAACACGTGTAGGCTGAACACACAGCCAGGTGCGGGGCCCTCGGCCCACCCTCAGGTGGCATCAGTGTCTCTTGCGCTCACCTGTCATCTTCTTCAGGGTCCGCTGTGATGTCCTGCTTCTCAGTCAGTCTGTTTTACCCCAATGGCAAAGAAAAGGAAGACTGTCTGTTTTGATTTCTCCTTTGGGGCCATATTGAGGGCCATAATTCTGGGACTCTTTGTCCCAAGTTCTCGTTCATAATCCCTTTTCCATCTCCAACTGGGAGGTCAGCTTTAGTGAACGCCCACTGGAAAAGCTACCTGGAATCTAAAAAAGAACAGGTACCTGTGGGCAGCTACCAAGGGCAGAAGGGCTCTGAAGAGGAAGAACCTTCAAGACAGAATTTATTTTCAAAGACTTGACTCAAAAGCAAGGTTGATATTCAGCCAATAATCACTAGCGTAACCATGTCAGTTATTAAACTACAGAAATTCTTTCATGTTAATTGGTAAAGCGCAACTGCCCTGGGCTCTCCTCACAGTCACCCTGGCCCCTTTGGTAACCCTGGAGACTGCCCCACCAGCCAGGAAATTAAAGGTTTCATGTTTGGGGGGGCAGCGGGCACCAGGGCTGTCTCCCACTCCCACTCACATGGGTTGGTGCCCAGCAGAACCGCTGATTGTCAGTATTTTAAATATTATTCTTGTGCTGGGAGGTCAGAAAAATTTGAGAATCTCTCAGCTCTGCCTTATCCCTCTATTTGAGGGTTGAGTTGGTAGGGAAAGAAAAATAGGTGCAAACATCTGGGGTGGTTCAGAAGGTTCGATGTCAATGAACAAACCTAATCATCATCTCGCTTTAAGCAAATGCTTGTTTTCTGGTTTGCAGGGAAGAAGGTGTTTTATCCGGTCCTTTTCAGTCAGTACAATCCCGGCATAATATACGGCCATCACGAGGCGATCCCTCCCTTGGAACAGCAGCTGGTGAGTAATTACCCCACAGAAGCTTTCATGTGGCTTTATTTTGTGTCTTTCATAATCAAGGGCACTTGACCATGAGCACAGGTGAGCAGCAATCTGGGGAATGATTCCCTTAGTAGTTTTGAAGTTCAGCAGACATGTTGGCCTTTGCCTTGTTGATTAAAAGTGCTTGCAATATTCAAAAGTGGAAAATAAATGAGAACCGTACTCTACAGAAAAGTAATTTCACACCTTCGTAGTTTTCTCCCATGGTTTGGAGAAACTAGTATTATTGCATTATGGATGCCGCACATTTTTTCTTTGTTCAAAATCCTACAAGGTAAGAAAGGGGAGACTCATGTCAGATGGAGAACAGAAATCAGAAAGGGGTGGCTCTCCCCAGCAAGGGCCGGAAGCAGCCTCCAGACCTCAGTTTTCCAAGACCTTTCCATGGCTCCACCATCCCACACATCCCCATGCGTCCAGTGGATGGTGGCATGGCAATGTCACAGCAAGAGGCTTTCAGAGAAATATTGGAGGGACTTCTCTGCCAGGAACTTGGCCACATGGGTAATGGGTAGTGGAACTATATGGCCCCCAAGCTGTAAGCTGAGATGTCTCCTTCATCACAGGCAGTGAGCCCATTCTGGGGGGGAGCCAGAGCAAGATCCCTGCACCAGGTGCTGGCGGCTCCTATAATCCCAGCACTCTGGAAGGCCGAGGCAGGTGGATTGCCTGAGCTCATGAGTTCAAAACCAACCTGAGCCAGAACGAGATCCCATCTCAAAAAATAGCTGCAAAATCCCAAAACCAGAGATGCTGGCATGGATGTGGAGAAAAAGGAACACTTCTACACTGCTGGTGGGAATGCACACTAATACGTTCCTTTTGGAAGGATGTTTGGAGAATACTTAGAGATCTAAAAATAGACCTGCCATTCGATCCTATAATTCCTACTAGGTATATACCCAGAAGACCAAAAATCACATTATAACAAAGACATCTGTACCAGAATGTTTACTGCAGCCCAATTCATAATTGCTAAGTCATGGAAGAAGGCCAAGTGCCCATCGACCCACAAATGGATTAATAAATTGTGGTACATGTACACCATGGAATAGTATGCAGCCTTAAAGAAAGATGGAGAGTTTACCTCTTTTGTGTTTACATGGATGGAGCTGGAACATATTCTTCTTAGCAAAGTATCTCAAAAATGGAAGAAAAAGTACCCAATGTACTTAGCCCTAATATGAAGCTAATTTGTAGCTTTCATATGAAGGTTATAACCCAACTATAGCACAAGAATATGAGGAAAGGGGCAAGGGGTGGGGAGGTTGGGGTGGAGGGAGAGTATTTGGTGAGGCCACATCTATGGTGCATCTTAGAAGGGTACAGGCGAAACTTATTAAATGCAGTATACAAATGTCTTCATACAGTTACTAAGAAAATGCCCTAAAGGCTATGTTAAACAGTTTGATAAAAACATTTCAGATTGTATATGAAACCAGCACATTGTACCCCTTGATTGCACTAATGTACACAGCTATGATTTACTAATAAAAAACAACAACAACAACAACAAAAATAGCTGGGCGTTGTGGTGGGTGCCTGTAGTCCCAGCTACTCGGGAGGATGAGACAAGAGAATCACTTAAGCCCAAGAGTTTGAGGTTGCTGTGAGCTGTGACACCACAGCACTCTATCCAGGGTGACATAGTGAGACTCTGTCTCAAAATAAAAGATCCCTGCACCAGCATTATTGCTGCCAACAAGACAGACAGATGATTCTTCTCCCACCTGGAGCTGGGCGGTGGTCTCCCTGCAGGGAGATCAACTGGGTTGATGGATAGCCGCATGTGGCTCGGGTGCGTGTTCTCATCCGAAGGCTGGGTGTCTGTCCTGGCTTTGGGCAGCTCTGCCTCCTGCCAAATCAAAGCTGTGCTTCCCCCCACTTGAGAACGTCTCAGGGCAGAGGAAGACTGCCTGCTGTGTGAACCCGCAGGTGTCGTAGGGCCAGCTCTCTCTCCTCTGTGCGGCGGGAGACTAAACTGATTTCCATCGAAAACACTGGTCCTGTGAAATTCCTTTGGAGGACTTACTGTGTTTCAGCTTCCAGAAGCAGCCAAACCTGGGCTGTCTGCTTGCCCTCTGCCAGCGGGCCTCTGGCGGCTGATGTATTTTCCAGAGAGTCTGAGCGTTGTCAGGTTGGACAGCATTCGTTTCTCACTATGTGACAGCTTGGCTTCACTGTGGGCTCAAGCCAGACGCACACTCAAGAGTGTAGCTTCCTTTCCCTCACTGAAATTTTAATACCACAGATACACTGTGTACGTGTGAATGTGCTGTGTGAATATCTGTGCTTTATACATAAAAACGGTAAGGGTTTTCACTCCAGAACCATTTTTCCCCCAGATGGTCATGGGTAGCTTAAAAACAGGGATACGTTCTGAGAGATGTGTCCTTAGACACCTGGTCATTGTGTAAACACAGTGACACACAAACCCAGATGGGTGGCCTACTGCACACCTAGGCTGTGTCGCTCCAGCCACAAACCTGTACAGGATGTTACTGTACGGACTGCCATAGGCCAGCGGTTCCCAACCTGTGGGTCGCGACCCATTTGTAACAATGAAAATACATCGCGGCATTAGGAAGGTTGAGAACCACTGCTATAGGGCAGTTGTAACACAGTGGTAAGTATTTGTGTATCTAATCATAGAAAGGCACGGGAAAAAATACGGTATAAAAGATAAGCACTTGTATAGGGGCATTTAACCAAGAAAGGAGCTTGCAGGAGTAGAAATTGCCCTGGGTGAGTGGTAGGTAAACAGGAATACCTAGGGGGTTACTGTGCTCTATGGTAGACTTTACATGCACTGTAATCTGCGTTTATTTTTAAAAATTGTCTTTCTTTTTTTTTTTTTTGCAGTTTTTTTTTTTTTTGGCCAGGGCTGGGTTTGAACCTACCACCTCCGACATATGGAGCCGCATCCTACTCCTTTGAGCCACAGGCACCACCCAGCCTTAGTCTTTCTTTACTAAGATAAACTTAGCTTCCTTGGATGACCACTGTCACATTTCATCATTGACCAAAATATTGTAATAAGGGCCATAGCTGTACTTACAAGCGATATCACTCCCCACTGAGACAGAAACGTCTGGTTTCAGCCAGGCCTGGTGGCCTGCACCTATAATCCCAGCTACTCAGAAGGCAGATGAGGGAGGGTCGGTTGAGCCTAGGAGTTTAAGTCCAGCCTGAGCAGCATAGTGAGACCCCAGCCCTTAAAAAAAAAATTTTTTTAAAGAAACTTTTTATTTTCTTTCAACAAGAGTTCTAAGCTTCAAATTGAGTTTGATGGGAAAATAGGATGTAGGATTTATTTTCTTTTCAACCAATCCCAATAGAAGTTCCTTTGGCTTTGAATAAAGTGCTGCTTTACATTTGACATTGAACGTGATTAACGTTTCTACTTCAAACTCATAAAGATCTTATTTGCTTGCCAGGAATTCTTTTCATTTCACAATCTAAAGGGTTTTTAGCCTTTTATTATTATTATTCCTGAAGGCAAGCAGGTGGAAAGAGAAACTGGAGGATCAGCACCATTGGGCAAGTGTCTGAGAGCCTCGGAATTCACAGTCAAAGCATAAATAGCTCAAGATTCCTGTGTCCACTGCTATCGGCTCCGAATTACCCTGCAACCTTTGACTTACTTCCAAATACACTTTTGACCTTTTCTAGAGCAGGAGACTCGTGCTTTGCCCTCCAAATGCCTCAAGAAGGGAAAATGAATCTTGTTTAAATAGGTTCCTGGGAATGAGAGATTCGGAATGATTCCTTGTCCAGCATGATACTCTTAGATGATAATAAATTTTTATGCCGATACTGATGAAAGAAGACTTGTAGAAAAATGTGACTTGGTACGAATATGGGAGGAGATAGCGTTTGAGTTAATTCCTAAGCAAAGTCTTTGCAAGCTGCAGCTCCAGAATACATTATTTGTCAAGAAATGGAACTGTCACAGCAATCCTAGGATTGGTCTGTGCTCAGCTATAACTGGCTGAAAGATCTCGGGCAAGTCATTCTGCCTCCTTCCCGAGGCCACAAGAAGAGGACACGTGGCCTCCTGGAACCCTGTGCAGTGTGGTCACCAAACTCTCCAGACACAGACCATAAGGAATGTTCAGTAGAGGGGCAGACGGCACCCAACTCTGGCACAGAAGCCTTTGCAGCTCAGGATACCAGCTGTTCATGGGCAGGACCAGCTTTTCAACTGGCGTGGCTCAGTGTAAAATGAGAATGTGGATCCTTGTTCAAAAAGTATTAAGAATTTCGAGATGGTGACAGCAGACATCAAGGCTTCCACGCCTGGGGACTTGTGTTACTACATGGGTCACACACGCATCATCCAGCCCTGCTCACAGGGGTGTCTGCTGAATGCTAGGCTGGCCAGACAGAGCCTCAGCTCTTGGGAGACTCTCTGATTTAGAGGAAATATCAGGCAGAGTGTTTGCGGTTTATTTTATTTTAAGGTCCATATTGCTTCATGAGCAGGGGTCCAAATTGGTGCTGTTAACCCAGACAGGCGCTGAAGGCCTCCCCAGCTCTGCACGCAGCTGCAGGGCAGTGCCTTCCCACATCTGTGGGGAGAGATGCTGATTTGTGCTTTGTGTTTTGGTCCTAATAGAAAATAATCACCCCTGTCGCATGAATTGCGCACAGAGCTGAGGCTCTGGAAACTTCCCGTGGGAGAGCAGGCCTGACAACTGTCCCATTGTGGTGCGTTCATGGCCTGCGGCGCTCTGCGGGGGTCTCAGGTGGGGAGAAAGGAAGCTGCAGAGAGCTGAGCGGGGCGACCATCAAAAGACACTTTCAAAAATGACAGTGGAGCTTGAAATCACATCGGTGAAATTCAGGACGGGAGGAAGAGATGTTTTTCTTTTAGAGTATAATCTTTATTGTGGGGTCTCTTCCCCTTGTGTTGTGGCAGATGTCATTGGTATCTTGCTTTTCAATGTTGGAATAGAACAGTGGCGCTCCTGATGCGGGGGGGCAAAGTTTCTGAGATGTCAAGTGCTCTGCCTTAGACCCCAGGAAAATGAAAACATGTTTGCCTGTTGGTACAGAGCCATACTATTCTGTGAATTGTCACCACTGGACTTTCTAGACCTTTGCTGGGCCACTTGCTGGTATCTAACTCTGATCTGAAACATGTCTATTTCTACTTTCTTGGAACCTTCTCTGCCCTGGGACTGCTTCCTACTCGTTCATTGAAAATGTATTTATTGAGTGTCTGCTGTGTGCCGGACGTGTGCTGGGTGCTGGAGATACATCCTTGGATGACATCAGGTCCTGGGCTTAATGTTCACTAGTGGTTGTGGGTGAAGACAGAAAACAAAAACAAATGCATCTCCGGTGTCGTTTCAAAGAGCCATAATCATTTCAAAAGGGTACATGTTAAATGTACTAAGTGTAGAGTATAAATGTCTTAACACAATAACTAGAAAATTCAGTGAAGGCTATGTTAACCAGTTTGCTGAAAATATTTCAAATGGTATATAAAACCAGCACATTGTATAATTGCATTAATGTACACAGCTATGATTTAATAAAAAAAAAAGAAGAAAGTAAACCAGGGTGACATTGTGGAGAGTGACATTGGAGTGGCAGGTGCACTGACGCTAGCCAAGAGAGTTGGGGGGACTATGAGTCCAGGCTGGGAGGTCCCTGAGCCTGGGAGTCCGAGGGGCAGAGGCCATGCTGTGTTGGGGCAGAAGAATGAGAGGCAGGCGGGGGCCAGGTCACGTAGGGCTACGAGGATCCCTTGTGGATTTTCTTCTAACTTCATTAAGGGACAACTGCAGGGTTTCAAATGGGAAGGTGATGTGCCCAGAGGCACACTTCTGCGTGCTCTCCTGCCAGCCAGCCCATTGAGGGCACCATCCCAGTGAGCACCTGCTGTTGGAAAAAAGCTCTCAGACTGCTTTCCTCTCAACCCCACAACAGTCGGCCCAGAAGGCAGCCTCTGTGACCAAACGTGGGGTTTTGCCCTTGCACACCAAGCAGACACCAGCTGGGCATCCTCTAATTGAAACCTGACGGTCTCTCTGCAGAGGCTGAGGACTCAGTCCCCAAGACTGACCCATCTGTCTCACTAGTCGCAAGTCTGGGTCTCCAGAACTTCTGACTGGCTGGCTTCCAATTGGAGTTTCCATGACCACCTCGTTGAGTTTGATTAATTTGCTGGAGAGGTTCCCAAAATTTAGGGAAATATTACTTACATTTACAGGTTTATTACAAAGGATGCAGGTAAACACATATATGAAGAGACGTGTGGCTCGGCGCCTGTGGCTCAACGGGCTAAGGCGCCAGCCACATACACCTGAGCTGGCGGGTTTGAATCCAGCCCGGGCCCACCAAACAGCAATGACGGCTGCAACCAAAAAATGGCCAGGCGTTGTGGTGGGCACCCGTAGTCCCAGCTACTTGGGAAGCGGAGGCAGGAGACTCGCTTGAGCCCAGGAGTTGGAGGTTGCTGTGAGCTGTGATGCCACGGCATTCTATCCAGAGTGACAGCTTGAGGCTCTGTCTCAAAAAAAAAAAAAAAGAGACGTGAAGGTTAAGGTCTGGAGGGGTCCCAAGCTCCGGAGCCTCTGTCCCCGTGGAGGTGGAGTATGCCATACTCCCTGCACGGGGATAAGTTTCTGTTCCCTTTCCTGCCTACCTCCACATGTTCTCTGGGAGTTCCCCAAACCTTATCCTTTGATCCTTCTGTGGAGACTTCACTGGTTGGCCATGATGGAACCAGCGAAATGCCCAAATGTGACTGCATAAGAAGCGCACGATGTAAACCCAGCCCGGCCCCTGTCAGATTCTCCCTGGAGCTGTGGGCCATGTTCCTTCCTCCAGGGCATGGGCAGGACCCTCTCTGGAATGAGGGTCTTTAGATCCACAGTCAGATTGGAGGCCTGCCTTGAGCAGATGAAAGGAAGACAGGGGCAGATCAGAGAGAGAGATTCTATTTTCTGAGGCTGCTCCTGGGGCTGGAAGGATTAAATCAAGGACTACGGGAGTGGTGAGCCAGGAACTATAGATGAAAGTCCAAATACATATTCTCATGCTGTAGCAACTCAGCACAGCTGTGTGTGGCAGGACCTCTAATAAGTGAACTCCTCTTGCTCTGAAATAATATGCTGGGGCATGACACCGATCAGTTTCCACAAAGGGCTAGATTTCAATGAGCTCTGCCGAGAGTGGCGTTTCGTAGCTTGCCAACTTTAAAACTGACTTTAATGTTTCTATAACTCCCTCCCCAGCTCATAAATCAGCCTGTGTCTGTTGCACGGTTCTCAGGTGAGGGTCGCCCTTCACCTTGTTCAGCCTTGTCAGAACCACATTGCCTCAGTCCAGAGTCTTGGGAGAGCCACCTCTTGCTGTTTCTCTTGTCTTTCTTCCCAAGCCCTGGTGGATTATATTTCCTGCGTGGAGCACTCTTTTTGAAATTCCACGTGTATTTCATTCACATATTTGGAGTCTGGATGTTGGCACCTCCCTCTGACTCCATTTTAATCCAGAAGCTTAGGGAACTTGCCCATGGCCTGGCACAAGGGATATTAAGCCATTTGCTGCAACAGAAACAGTGTTGTATCTGGGAAGTCAGGGATAAAACAAAATCCACTTTTAGGAAATGACTCAGTAGAGACTCTCCCAGCCTTTCTTGCCTTGCAAAGACTTTCCAGTTGATCCTAATGAAATTATCTTCTCATTTGGGAGATACTGTATAACCGTCCTCCGTTCTGAAGTTGAATTGGTGAACATCTGCTGGGGACAACTTTAATTGACTGAATCTCTCTTGGTCCTGAGGGGTGGCAGGCAGTCGTGATGGGTGTTAATAGTAGTGTAAGCCTGCAGTCCCCAACTTCCCAGACAGGTACCCGTCCACAGCCTGTTAGGATCTGGGCCACAGAGCTTAGCCAACCCTCCCTCCACCACTTAACTCCTTGCCCCCCCCCCCAACCCTCTCCCCTCTGTTCCGCCCAATGGAAAAATTATCTTCATGAAACTTAGGAACCAGGCCACACAGCAAGTGAGCAGCAGGTGATCCTCCTAAGAGCTACATCTGTATTTATAGCCCTCCCATCACTGGCCTTACTGCCTGAGCTCGCCCTCCGCTGCCCACTGTCTGTGGGAAAAATTGTCTCCCTGGTTTCAAAAAGGTTGGAGACCAGTGGTGTAAGCACCGTAGGCAGTAAAGTTTCATCGGTTACAGAGTTCAAGAACGTTTAAGGTTCATTTACTTGTCTGTAAGCCATTTGTCAAATATAATGAGCCTGGGATGAACCTTCAGGAAGATAGAATAAGAGTGTTATGATCCACGTTTGGATGTGAGAGCTGGATTAGGAGTGGGCTAACTCAGCCTCCTCATTTTTTTTTTCTTTTTTTGAGACAGAGTCTCACTTTGTTGCCCTGGATAGAGTGCCCTGGCGTCACAGCTCTCAGCAACCTCAAACTCTTGGGCTCAAGCTATCTTCTTGCCTCGGCCTCCCAAGTAGATGGGATTACAGGTGTCTGCCACAACACCCGGCTATTTTTTTTTTTTGTTATAGTTATCATTGTTGTTTAGCTGGCCTGGGCCGGGTTCGAACCTACCACCCTCAGTGTATGTGGCTGGCGCCCTACCCACTGAGCTACAGGCACCGAGCCACAACCCCCTCATTTTATAGAAAAAATATAGAGGCTCAAAGAAGAGAAGAGCCTGAGGTAGAAAAGCCAACCAGTGGTCAGGTTGGGACAAGACGCTGTTTCTGATTAGTGGGGAGCAGAGCCGAATGTCCCAAACAGAAAACACAGAGACCCAGGGGAATGGGGGCCTGCTGAGGCAGCCCCCCTTCTCCAGGGGAAGGGACGCCGCTGTGTCTCAGCACCTGTGTTAGCTACAGGAATGAATTGTGAAAAATAACTATTACAATCTCAAAACCAGAGTTATCTCAGTGAAAAAATATGTATATGAATTAAAAATGTGAAGGGCTGGCCGAGGGCTGCTGGGATGGCCTCTCCGCAGCCCTGCAAGCTGGCTTCACTACAGGTGCTTTGGGGAGCAGTTTGGTTTTGAAATTGCGTCAGGATAAATGGACAGTACCATTCCTCCAGAACCTCGACTTTTAGTGCCCTTTTCCTCGGCAAGTGAGAGTCAGCAGAGGAGGAGAGCTGGGAATATGCTGAAAGTCCCTCCCGGGTTTTTTATTTCCTGCGGGAGCCATGTGTGTGCCCCATGCCAGGGCCGCTGAATTCCGAGTTGTTCTCCGTCCCCTTTCTCAACTTCCTGAGCCCTTTCCTGGCCCTCTGCCTGGCCTTGAGTCAGGAGCCCAGGCCTCCTGTTCTCCCGGCACTGGTGTGGGGCCAGACACGTAGGTGGCTTTTCCACGGCACAGCTCAGAAACTTGCTCTCCTGGTTTGTTTTTGATTGTGTGTGTGTGTGTGTGTGTGTGTGTGTTTTCATGCCTACACCCTAGAAACGTTCCAGCTGCAGGTGCCAAAAATCACAAGGCCCCGTTTGGGGACTGTTGTGTTTAGTATATTCCTGACCGTGTGTGAGGACTCCAATCCAGCCCTCTGATGTCCCAAGCATCACACTGGCTGTTCAGCAGTTGGGGGGGAACGAGCTCTGTGCTCTTTGCCCACATGAGTTTGTGAGCACCACTCTATCCTTCCCACTTAAGTGACAGTGCTTTCCTTGTAGGTCATAAAGAAAGAAACTGGATTTTGGAGAGACTTTGGATTTGGGATGACATGTCAATATCGGTCAGACTTCATCAACATAGGTAAGACAAATATGCAACAAATATGCATCGCTGCCGCCACCTAGAGGCCACCAGGCTGTGCAGCCCTTGAACGAACCAAGCAGATTTCCCAGGACTCTGGAGGGTAAAGGTGGTTGCCGTTTCCTTTAAAGAAGAAAAAAAAGGGTGGTGCCTGTGGCTCAAAGGAGTAGGGCGCCGGCCCCATATGCCGGAGGTGGCGGGTTCAAAAAAAAAAAAGAAGAAGAAGAAGAAACATTGCTATTCCTCAGGTCATGGCCTCAGGGCTGGACCAATGGGGGGCTTGCCGTTTGGGAGGGTGCAGCCCTTTAGCCCCTGTCATCTCCGCCAGCACCTCTCAGTCACCCCAAATACAAGACTGCGATCTGGGCTGAAAGGCAGCTAGTGGCATGAAGGCAGCTTGGTTGCAAATTCTCCCCTTCCAGCCAGGGTCTGGCTGCTGAGCACTCACACAGGACACGCCGAGCCTCCCAGGAAAGGTAAAAGGGAAACACAGGGAACTGGGGAGAAACACGCCCAAATCCAGATGTCACTTCGGGACCTAAGTGCAGTTGCTGTCAGTATCCACACACTCAGACATACAGACGTTTCCACGCACATGCACACACCTCCAGGTACCCAGAGCACACAGAGCAAAGGCCTTTAGGTTCCAGATGGAGATCAAGACTTTCAAAGGCAAAGGGACCTCCGCAGACCTCCCAGCAGCACCTGAGGGGCCCAGTCAGGATGGCCACTAAGTCTCCTGTGCCTCTTGGGTCTGCCACACCCCATCCCCACTGCAGTACTTTCTCGTGTGCCTCTGAAGGGAGTGGAATTGTGGGTGGTGCATGAAGAGGGTGTACACAGACCAGAACCCTGGATCTGGGCTCGGTGCGGCACAGGCAGCCCTGTCCTCAGGGCAGCGTGGAGCGGACCAGCCCCAGCCCCCAGGGGCGGCTGCCTTGCTGTGTACCAGGCTGCTCCCACTCAGGCCCAAGGCCCAAAGTTGCAAGAAGGAAGACCAGCCCCAGGTTTGTTTGTTCAGAAAAAACCTGGACTCTGGGGACTGTAGAACTCTCTAAGACAGTGGTTCTCAACCTTCCTAATGCCGCGGCCCTTTAATACAGTGCCTGTGGGTCGTGGCCCCCAGGTTGAGAACCACTGTTCTAAGACATCACCGGGTTAAAAAGAAAAAGACAAAAAAGCCAACTTGAAGTCAAGTCCCCTTAGAAGCATCAGAGCACCCAGGGTACCGGTCTCAGAGTGCTGGGTGCCTGGCAGGTGCCCACCAACTACCCACAGGTGTTCTTTGCCTTCTCTAAGGGAACTATTCCTAGATGATTATGTGCAAATCAAATTTCCAAAAGTAACATTTCAAAAAATTTTCTAAAGATTTGCCATTTCAAGAACCTCTGCTTCCTTGTTCTTTGTACAGGGAAAGATTGTTTTGTGGCGATGACTATATTTTTCCAATTTGAAATTATAACATTTTGGAGTCTCCTAAATCTGGATGTAGCTGTAAGTGAAAAAAGTGGGCCCAGCAGGATGGGAAAGGGGCTCTTCCTCAGGCAGCCATCGCCAAGACCTCAGAACCTTTGGGTCACATTTCATCCCCAGTCTTTGTATGTAACCTGGGACTTTCTGCAAGTGTCTTGCTTGTGAATGTTATATTTAATAAGTTATAATGGCAATGGTGATGATAAATCAATTACAGGTAACCAAGCTGTGTTCCCCACTTATTTGGTTGTGTATGTTACCTACTTAATTTAAGCAGAAAATACTAAAATTTAAGAGGATTTAAGTGGCAGCTTCTAAGAGAACTAAGACACAAATTCTGGACTCCTGATTCATGATTATATATGTTTGTATAATTCTTTGCCTGCCCACCATGGGAGGGGTCACAGTCACTCATGCATGCAGCCCAGGGACTGGCTGCTTATGGCCCTTGGGCCTGAACTGCCTTTGAAGTTCTAGTTCTAGTTCTAGGGATAACCCTGATCAGAGCAGTGCAGCTTAGGGGGTTGAGGGAATAAAAACGCTGCTTGAGAATGTGTGTGAAAAGTCATTGGATGTCACTTCCCTGTTCTTTGTTAAGAGTTAAATAAATTTGGGTGGTGCCTGTGGCTCAAAGGAGTAGGGCGCCAGCCCCATATGCCAGAGGTGGCAGGTTCAAACCCAGCCCTGGCCAAAAACTGCAAAAAATAAAAAATAAAAAAAAGAGTTGAATAAATTTCCTAGGGAAGAAAGAAAAAGGGCAAAAAGAAGCCAGTGCTTCTTTGGTTCCATTTGGGACCCAGTGGGCTTTGGGTTAAGACAGGATGTAGGGCATCTCAATTCACAAAGGGGAGCCTTTAGGAGGCCATGACTGGCTTTGTGAAAGAGTTTCTAATAAAGTGCTGACATCCTCTTCCCTCTACCACACTGCAAGGCCCTGTTTTCTGCAATGGCAGGTGAACACCACTCCAAACAGGAGCCTAAGAATTTGCATTATGTGGTTTCAAGTTGAAAAGATTGGATACTGCTGAAGCTCTTATTTAGAGGCGAGGGCTAATCATCAGCCTTGCTGGTGGCTCTTTAAAGCAGGTGAAGGCTTGGGATTTTGTTTGAGGTATTGTTATCTCAACAAGTTGGTGCTGCCTGCCATGAAGGTCATCTCTGTTCGGGATTTCTGGGACAGACACTCTGGTAACTAGGAGGGGGCAGAGAAGCACATCTCCCCTAAATGTCTCCTTGTGCAACTTGGGGAGGCAAACACAGAACAGGAGATACCGGGGCAGTGCAATTCAACCATGTTCTCTCTCCTGGCAGGTGGGTTTGATCTGGACATCAAAGGCTGGGGCGGAGAGGACGTCCACCTTTACCGCAAGTATCTCCACAGCAACCTCATAGTGGTGCGGACGCCCGTGCGGGGACTCTTCCACCTCTGGCACGAGAAGCGCTGTGTGGACGAGCTGACCCCAGAGCAGTACAAGATGTGCATGCAGTCCAAGGCCATGAACGAGGCATCCCACGGGCAGCTGGGGATGCTGGTCTTTAGGCACGAGATAGAGGCTCACCTTCGCAAACAGAAACAGAAGAGTAGCAAAAAGACATGAACTCCCAGGGATGGATTTGGCGAGATATTCATCCCCTTCTTTCCTTTTGCAGTCACTGAAGGAGTGGCTGCAACAAGGAAAAAGACTTCCAAAAAAGGGCGAAAAAAGAATTTATAAGAGATGAGAGTCTCTGATTTCTCTCTTCTTGGCTTTATGCAACAGAAATCAAAGCTCTACTTTGCCTGCAAAAGCAGCCCCGTTGCACCCCGTGAAGTGTCTGACAAAGGCAGAATGCTTGTGAGATTATAAATCAAAAGATGTGGAGGCATTTGTGTTTACAATAACATGAGACATACTGTTTTCTGTGCACATTGAAGTATTCATGAATTAAGACCAGTTTTGCAAAAAGTTCATCAGAGTGAAAGGGAAGCAGATTGCTCCACAGTGAATGGTCACCTCAGTAGGACTCTGGTTTCTTGAAATGCTAAGATACCAGAAAGCAAAATTAAATGGACAAAAAAAAAAAAAAAACCCCATAAATATTGGATCATTTTTCTCCCAAGATCAATGAAAAATAATTTGCTCATCTTTTTGATTGTTTTAACCATCTCAGTTTATTTAATTTAAAGGTGCACTTTTTTGGTTTTTGGTTTTTTGCTTGCGAATTATATTCTGCTTATTTAATTACCGATCGCCAAGCCTGACAAGAGAGCACAAGTTAGCCTACATCTTTATATTTTTTAAGGAGATACTTTTTAGACGCATTATGATTATTACAAATCCAAGGATGTGACCAGTGCTGACTCTGTCAAGCACTGAATGTGAGAAGGCAAAGTTTGGAACTGCGAATAGACACACGCAGATACTTTATCTGAAAACTATCGCTGAAGAGGAGCAACTGAACACTGGAGGAAAAGAAAAAGACCCTTTTGGGCGGTACCTGTGGCTCAAAGGAGTAGGGCGCCAGCCCCATATGCCGGAGGTGGCGGGTTCAAACCCAGCCCGGGCCAAAAACTGCAAAAAAAGAAAAAGACCCTTTTGACTTTAACAGAAAAGGAAACTCATTTTAGATTGTTGATATCATGATGTATTCAAAAGTCAGAAAATACATTTTCCGGGGACCACTTCCTTGCCTGTTCAAATAAACCAAAGTGTACTGTGTGAACCAGACAATCTCTTTTCAAAGCGGGGTGCTCTTCCTGGCTTCTGGCCTCTCACAGAAGAAATGCAGAAAGATTATATTTTATGAAACATCAATTCCTCTGCCAGGGTCTAGTGGGATGGAAGTTTTTGCTATATATTCATCCACCCCAGGCTAGGTGGAAGTAACTTAATTATTTTTTAAATTAAGCTGTTCTACTCAATCACCAAGATGCTTCTGATAATTCCATTTTATTACAAATGATTTTTTAAAAAAATAAATATAGTTAACATTGAGTGGTTTCTACATTCATGTGAAAATTATTTATTTATTAGCCAGCACCAGACGCATGAGCTAATTCCCTGTCAGATTCCTTGCCTTCTGTTTGCCCACAGAAAACCCATTGTTTAAAAGCTTCAAGAACATTCAAGCTGTTGGTGTATTAAAAAATGCATTGTATTGATTTGTACCCGTAGTTCATAAAACTTGATTAAAACCCAGGCCATGAATGGAACATGGCATTATGCAGCTAATAAAATGATTTGTGGATTTGATTTCTTCTTAGAGTAAGAATGCCCATGTTCTTAGTTTTTGGAAAACAGTATTTCGTACATAGACTAGAGTTTCTCAGGCTTAGCACTGCTGACATTTTGGGCTAGATGACATTGCTTGTGGCAAGTTATCCTGTGTGCTGTAGGATAAGCCCAGGAAGCATTGAGTCGTGGGCTTTGTCTAAGGCCTCTCTAGCTCTGAATATTCTCTCTGTTCCTACAAATTGTCCAGTAACCATATCAGGTCATTCTACTGAGCTGAGGTCTCCTCCTAGCAGTAGCATTTTACTAGGAGATAATTATTAGTACTTCTCAGTCCTCACTTGGGGATGACAGGTTGATAGTTGAAATCAATGAGGTGGGAGTATTTACACCAGGGCAATTGGCAATTGGTAGATTGGCCTTTCCTGCCCCACCTGCCCTGGCCTATTGTTTAATGTTTGCTAACACACCTCTGCCTCCAAGTAACACACCTGGGCTCTTTGTGCTGGTTTCCCCTCGAATCATCTACTTTCTAGTCCTCTTTGTGTTCAAAACTATGATCAGCTGCCTCTTTCCACATCTTATTTGTGAGGAAAGAATCAGGCCTAAGAAAATTGCTGCTCAGAACTTAATTTTACTAATTTTTGTTTCAGGAACAATCCTGTGTTATCTAATTTTACCTAATGTTATCAGGGTTCAGTAGTACAGCATGGCAGCTAACACCATGGTTTCTCCAGCCAGACCACCTGTGTTCAGATTCTAGTTCTTTCACTTGCAACATATACAATCTTGAAGGAGTCACTCAATGTCCCTCTACTCAGTTTCCTCATGATAACTGCAGTCACATCTGTATCAAATGATTGTTGTAAAGATTAAATGAGCTTGTATGTACTTAGGATACATCAGGCACAAAGCAAGTGTCTGTGTAGCTATCAGAGTTCAACCCATAATTCCGCATTTATGGCTGTGTAGCCGGCAAAGTCTGTTAAGCATCTCAACGTGTCCAGTGTTGCTTGGATAAAATCAGAGGGCAGTTATTGGTCATACAGTTGAGATTATAAAACCATCACGTACACCTCCCACCCCTGCAGGCAGGAGGTGAGCAATGGGCAAGTTCAAGGTGAAGTTTTATCTGTGTTTACAGCCACTCACTCTCACTTGCATCACCACCTGAGCTCTGCCTATGAGATTCCCCCCAAACCCCCCCCAATCCATGGAAAAATTGTTTTCCACGAAACTTTTGGTCCCTGGTGCCAAAAAGGTTGGACACTGCTGATGTATTCTGTTACCCTTTGTTTCTTCTGTCGTTCTGAAAACTATACCAGTCTATCTGAAGGAGCAGTTTACTAGGAGTGTGGAATACAATGGATAGTTTCTACCTAAAATTCCAGACTCATTCATTGGAGTCGATGGCCTTCTAGACTGTTGGGAGGCATCAGAGGTTTCTGAACTTTGAGCATAGCCAGGAGCCTCATGTTGAATATGTCTACCTTCTAAGATAGGTAATACTGTTACTTACATTTTCTAAATGCAGAAACTGAGGTTCAGAAATAAGTTTAAGATACCTACTCAGGGCACCAGCCAGCAAGTGGCTCCCGCCACACAGCCAGCTCCAGATGGGGCAAAGAGCTTTGGACTGTAGTGAGTCCAGACCCTGTCTTGACCCTGTCTTCTGTTCCTCAGTTTCCCACTGTTTCTATGCTTTCCAGGCCCAACTGAGAAACCCCCTGACAAGAAATGAAAACTGGTTAACACAGTGATCCAGGAAGGGTCAAGCAACCCAGGTGCCTCTCCCCAGCCCCCTGTGGGGCAATTAATTACTGGTGATGTCAGAGTTCCATGGGATTGGAGCCCCAGAATCCAGATCTCGTGCAGGATTCCAAGATGTTAATACTTAAAGGCTAGAGTAGGAGGAGATAGCAGGTGGGAATACTTACTTTAAGGGGGAAAAAAAAAAAAGACTTGATCTTGTTTCTGAGAGCTGCTGATTACAGATAATGACCTTGGGCCGTTGCTTTGCAAGGCAGGGGTGTTTCACTCCCCACACACATCAAATAACTGGCAACTTGGTGAGATCCATATTCCGATTAGCTTTATATTTTAATTCAAAGCTGTTTCTCCTGGCAGGGCTCGGTGCTTTGCTGTTGCTGCCAAAAATCTATGGGGACTGTGCCAGTTGGTTGGGGGATTTTGCTGGTGGTTTTTTTCAACTTACAGAATACGCTCTTTCCTGTCATTAGAGGTGCCTTTCAAAGTGCACTGCTGATCTTTTGAACAATCTCCCTGCAGCAGTCAAGCCCAGTGTCTGCTCGGCTGTGTCTGACTCGTCTGCTGTTCTGGCAAGAAGTTGCACAGACAAAACAGCACGGGAAGGAGGTAATGGGAGGGCAGCCCTGGGGAAGGTCACAGCCTGGGGGCGGTGAGCCTTGTTCTGGGGAGGAAATCTGGGTTCCTTCAGGCCCAACTCCAGCTTCCACGGTCTAAAGAGGGCCAAGCCACCCTTGGTAGCCTCTTCCCAGGACACACCAGATGTCCTTCAGCCTGGTGTGGGATGTTTGGGGAACTAGATTTATTCTCCATCAACCTTGAGAGTCAGATACTTTAGCTTTGAAATAGGAAAATGCAGCCCAGCCAGGCAACCGAAGCCTCCATCGTGGGCCCCCAACTCACCTCTAACCCCAAGGGCTTAAAAAATGCCAACAACAAACATTGCCTTCCCTGCTAGAAGACTGAACACCACTTGAAAAGGCTAAATGTAAATCATTTTGAAAGACAGAAGAATGCGGAAATTAAATCCAAAGAAAGGCTGAAGAAAAACTTTACTTGATCTTTCTCCCAGTTATTAGCCTCAAACAGAGCCAGGTGAACACCACACAGTGGCACATGGAGCTGTCAGGAACAGCAGGGAGTGGTCTGCCCGGGAAGCTTCCCTGGAGCTCCACCTCGCTGGGACAGCACCAAGGTAAGGCATTTGCCATTCTATTTGATTATTGGGGTACAGTGCTGTGGGTGTTCCCAGATCTTGAGTACATTATGGGAAGACTTCATCAGGGAACATCCTTCCACTTCTCCAATTGAAGAGAAGTAAAAGCTGGTTCAGACTGACAAGGGTTGGGGGGCATTGCCCCTCCCTGGCATTTTATCTTAGTATCATCTCTACCTGACCTATTCGGGAGACAGGTTGAGTGAACCCCAAGGGAGCTGGGTTTATAATAAGTCTTCTGGTCAAAAAGCGGGGCAAATACACAGAGATTTGTAATCAGGAATCCCAGGGAAACTTAACCAGTTTGCCAATGGCCAATTTGGAATTGAAGCTGGTTCCTGACAACTTGGGGGTTGTCAAAATCAGACACTAGCAAATGCCTCCTCTGTGCTGGTTCCAATCCAAAGTAAGTAAGCCATCTCTCTTCAGGTCAACCAGCTAACATGGTGCATAGTTCGTCATTATGTCCCTACCTTTTTAAAAATTTCCCTTCCCCCTTTAAAATTTGCCCCAGAAAGTCTAGGGCTTTAGGATATGCAGCCCATTGGTTATGGGGAAGCCCGGGGTTCATAAATCCTGGCTTTGTTGAGCTCATGACTCTCTAGGAATGTTTTTAATTACCACTCATGGAGCATTTTCTCTACAGACTCTTTAACAGATTTCTAATCCTCAGAACCCAGATGACTTTAGTAACTCTTATTTTAGAAATGAAAATGCTAAACCTCAGACAGTTTTAGTAATTACTTTTTTCTTTTATGATTGCACGCAGCTAGTTAATGGTATGACTGGGTTCTCTATTGTATCAAGCTACCTCATTATCAAACAATGTTTTTACCACATATTGAAACAAGGATGCTTTTCTCATTTAAGCCTCCTGATAGTTTTCAGTCTGGGGCAGCAGTGCAAAGGCTAGAAGATCTCTGTAGAAGAGAAGGAAGGATGGCAAGTAATCTAAAAATGGAACAGTGATACTAACTTTCATGCTGGAAGCAGTAAAGAACAGAATTAACATTGCAGAAAATTTAAGCTTGGACATAGAAAGGACAGAGATAAGAAGTTCTCTCCTAAAATACAACAGAATAGAATAGACACAGGAAAACAGTGAAGAAGAGAAAAGCCCAATTCAAACAGATGTATTATTTAAAAACAAATGTATAGAAATTATTTATGTCCTGAAAATACCTATACATTGTAGACTAAACTAAAAGCAGTCACCACTTTCTTGATAAGAATGAAAACAAAGAGATCCCATGGAGACATATTCATGAATATCTCATAATTTGTGTCTTCTCTGTGCACCAAATGGCAGAAATCCCAAAATATGGAGGTATGGGGGGCGCTAAAACATATTTGGACTCTGGTGCATAAGGAAAGCTCCTTTATAAAAGGTGGCAATTGCAAACAGTTAGGCCATGCTTTTTATAATCTAAAAACAGATTTCATGCCTTGCCAGTGCATGCTATTACCCTGAAAGAATGGTGAATTACAAAGCATCGGCTAGGAGATGCCCCTGAGTTTTTTTATGGTGACCTATCCAATGTCCACCTTAAATCTTTCTTTCCCTTGATCCCTTTTTCTTCTTAACTATCTCTGTACTTTCCTCCTCTTAGGGAAGGTTTGAGCCAACCAACACTTCTTGAGATTTCTTAGCGCTGCTCTTGACACCCAGAGACACGCAAACTTCCTAGTGTACCCTACTGCAGCAAGGTAGGACAGGAGAGAAGAATCAGGGATCTCCAGGGTGACACAGTGGGGGGCGGATGGGTGAGGGTCTGGCAATGTGGAGGTGGTGGCCAGAAAAATCTCAGATGACATAAGACGGAGATTCCAGAATCTTACTGAGGGAGGGAGAAATTTATTTTGTTTTTTAAATACATGTATTTTATCATTCTTCATTACATTATTTCGCCCCCCCCAACCCCTCCGTGGTTAAGACAGAATTGATTTACAGAAAAGAATACAGAAAATACCAAAGCTCCTGGTAGAGGGAGAGAATTCAAGTGGGGAGAGAGATGCTCTCTCCATTCCTCTCCCGGTCTTTCCCCGTCCAAGGGAGGGAGAAATTTAAAAACATGGGAAGGGAAGTAACATCTGGGCATAGTCCCAAAGATTTGGAGCCCCTGGGAAACTTGTTAGTTACGTAAAGGCAACACCCCAGACCTTGGGCAGCTGAGTCAGGGAGGTAGATATGTGGAGGTCACAGAAGAAGGGATCAGAGTTGAGACATCTTCACCGTGGGCCATAACTCGGGTCAGACAGAAGGAAGACTGAGACCACAGCAGAGTTAGCATGAGAATTCAGGCCTCCTCAACCCCATGTAGTTGAAAGCAATTTCCGAAATCGATAACCTGTTCTCCTTCCCTACGAATTTCAAGCATTATTTTTGACCCTCATAGCATCAAACGCCAGAGAGTTGATTCCTCTGAATATCAATAACCAATAGGATAAAATAGCACAGAACTCAAATCTGCTCCCCCTGCATTATTAGGCTAATTCAGGTGGGTCATATTCCTATTTTCTGTACCTTCCTCTAACTCTATCCTCCAGCAGGGTGTTGCTTATTGTGGTTATGTCTGGATATGTCCATATTTATTTCCTTTAATATAATTGTGGGCAGAGGGGGATGCTGAAAAGCAAAATCAAGAGGCTTAGAGAGGTAAAGGATCCTGTCTGAGGTTTCACAGAAAATGGGGGACAGAGATGACAACACAAGTTTCTGAATAAGGACATGCCTGTTGCATCACAGAAACAAAATCTAAGAGATGGGTTTTTGTGATAGTTTAACAATATAAATAAACCACGTGGATGATTGCAGGAAACAGTGATTCTGCTTTCCTTTAATGGCAATGTCAAAGAATGCTGACACAAATCTCCATGCCCACTCAAAAAATATATATATATGATCTTGAGTGGCCAATAGCTTCCTGGGTCCCTGTCCAGAGGCTGCTCCCCTGCCTGGGGTGGACTAAGAGTCACTGGAGGTTTGGGGATATGGGACACGTTATAGACTAGATACATCTGTTCCAGGGCCAGTGGGATTAGCTGAAAGGTTTTGCTCTTCTCCTATTTTTACTATTAAATTATTTATTTGCTCTTCTCCTATTTTTCCTAATGACAGTGGGGGACTGTGTTGCAACGCGTGGGACGTGGTGTGTGTATTAGCTTTCTGGAGCTTCAGTAACAAAGTACCATAAACTCAGTGGCTTAAAGCAACAGAAATTTATTCCCTCATTTCTAGAGGCTAGAAGTCTGCAATTGGGGTGTGAGTAGAGCCCTGCCGAGGCTCGGGGAAGTCTCTTCCAGGCCCCCCTCTCTCCCGGCCATCCCCGGGGGTCTCTGCCTCGCAGCCGCGTCACTCCAGTCTGGCTCCGTCGGCCAGTGGCCACCTTCCCTCTGCGCGTGTCTTTCTCTGTTTTCAAATCTCTCTCCTGTGAAGGATTCTAGTCATTGCATTTAGGGCCCACCCTAATCCAGAGTGACCGCATTGTCACTTGACGACATCTGCAAAGACCCCATTTCCAAGTAAGGCCGCAGTCGTGGGTGTGGGGGTTGAGACTTCACTACGTCTTTTTGGAGGACGCAATTCAACCCACAATAAGCAGCATCTAGACGGCTCACTTAGCCTCTCATCTGCACAGCACCAGCAATGACACCCTCCGGGAACACGGGCTGCGTCCCTCTTGGCGCACTCTCAGAGCCCACGTAGGGCAAGCGTGGTTCCCACTCTGCAGAAGGCCTTCCCACAGTCCCCGTGTGGTTTTGTACAGCTGAAGCCTCCCCTCCTCCATTGTACGTTCACGGCGTCTGTTTTCCTGTCTCTCGGATTCCTGCTTCCAACACACAATCGGTTGACCTTCTCACCCAGGGAAGGTTTGGCGCTAGCATTCCAAGGCCAGCGTGGGACTCCACATACACAGGACCCTGAGACCTCGGGAGATGACAGGAAGATGAAGTGTCGGGGTGACACGATAGTTCCTACAAGATCTGGTTTCTGAAGTACACCTTAATTACTAAAAGGTTTCCATGTCTCCTTTGTTCATTTTATCTTCTATACGTCACAAAGTCACACCCTTCACGTTAGCACTGAAAGTGGGACTCTTCTTCTCTTTACTTCTGGAGTGCATACGAGGTCATCTTCTCTTGACCTTCAACTCCAGCATTTGTGCAGAAGACAGGTGTCACGAGGACCCTGTGTGGACACCGTCAGTGGATCAGCATTGGCTCTGCTGCAAGGGGATGCTGGCTTCACACACAAATGTCTGTTTCAGTGGTGTTGGTCCGGGGGAAAGTCCAGCTGGATGTCGAGGGTGGCTCAGATGGCGGTTGTCAGTCAAAGAGCTCCAGGTAGTCAGGTGGCTGCTCTTGCTGGCCACACGGGTAGAACAGGAGCTCCCTCCCCAGTGAAGTGATCGGTTCCTCCTGTGACGCAGAGGGCACAGGGTCAGAGCAATAATCACATGCCCTTCCCACCACCCAGATATACACAAACGTTTCTTGGTTTATGGCCATCTTAAAAGAGATTTCTACTTATCCACACACCTCTGGATACTTGCTTTCCTCCCAGGGCTCAAGCTCTGACTTAAGACTGTTCTTGCTCACGCTCGTAATCCTAGCACTCTGGGAGGCCGAGGAGGGTGGATTGCCCTGAGCTCACAGGTTCAAGATCAGCCTGAGCAAGAGCAAGACCACTGTCTCTAAAAATAGCCAGGCCTTGTAGTAGGCACCTATACTCCCAGCTACTTGGGAGGCTGAGTTTGAGGTTGCTGTGAGCTATGACACCATGGCACTCTACCAAGGGAAACAAAGTGAGACTCTGTCTTAGGAAAAAAAAAAAAAGGACTATTCTCAGATGAAGTTAGGATGTACCCAGCTTTACAGTGTCTCCTATATTCTCTGTCCTGGATGGGGTGGGGGATGCCCTGAGTCTCTGAGGAAGAACTAGGTTCTATTGTAAAGGAAGAGCAATTCGGAGTCCTGTTTATCCCGAGGAATTATCAGAGACAAATCCTTCTTTTACTTGTCTGAATTCTTTGCATTTTACAAGGGTACATGTCAAATCTATTAAGTGTAGAATATAAATGTCTTAACACAAGCATTAAGCAAGTGAAGGCGATGTTAACCAGTTTGTTGTAAGTATTTCAAATTGTATATAAAACCAGCACACTGTACCCCATAAATGCATTAATGTACACAGCTGTGATTTAATAAAAATGAAAAAAAAAGGGAGCTGCTGCAGGACGATACCACGTGGAGCCCACGAAGCTGCCCAGTGGCCTCACCTTGTGATATTCCACCAAGTCTGCCAGGGTCGCGTGCTGCAGCTGGTCCACGCCCAGGAAGCTGTAGGAGTCTGCAGAGGCGTCGATGAGGAAATGTTTACAGCCCTCCTCGGACAGATAGGACAGGGCATAGCCTTTGATTTTCTCGCTCACTCGGATCAGGAAACTGCCTGGCCTGCCTGTGCTCAGAAGCAGCTCATTGGCTTTCTTGAGTGTGAGAATACCTGCGGGAAAGAAGACAGAGAAACATGTCAGCCAATCATCTCCCGAGTTCTCCTGTTAAGTCCAACTACACGGATCAAGTTTAGGAAAAAATAAAAGCAATTAAGTCTAGTGGTGGCTGGTTAGGAATATAGTAAAATACGTTTCCAGTACTTAGGAACTGGACTAGGGTGGGTTAGGTGGGCAGATAGATAGTGGGAACGAGAGCTTCCATGTTCAACCTTCAGCAGAACAGCTTCCCACGTGGAGCCCCCATATGTGACAACGTGGGTGTTACATGGTTCGTGAGGGTCTAGCAGGCGGCCTGGTCATACTGGGGGTGTCAGATCTGGGAGGGGCTTACAGATGCTTTCCTTAGGTTGCCTCAGTTTACCAATGAGGACTGAATGGCCTGGAGAACTACTGGACTTGGTCTAGAATAGCAGTTCTCTAGCATCTGAGAGACGTTCTAGGTGGTCATGACTATGGTGTACCCTTGGCATCTACTGGGCCGAGGCGGGGATCTGCTAAACTCCCTACAATGCATGGGGAAGCCTCACACCACAGAGAATGATCCTGCCCTGAACATCAGCTGTGCTAAGCTGAGACACCATCTTGGTCTATTGGGGTCAGCAAGGTAATGACAGAACCAGGTCAGACCCAGATCTACAAGGTACCATCTACCGATGCTCCTCCCAGCATTTAAAGGAATAAAATTCCATATAAGTGAGTTGTTGTGAAAGTTTTGAGATACACAAAAATCAAGAAATGTAAAATGCGCATGGACGGAAATAAATAAATTCCCACCAGCATCACTGATCGGCTGAGCAAGTTGCAACTTGCACGGGTGAATCAGAAGGGACACTGTTGACTGTGTTTCCTGGAAGTGAAATAATGGCCCCTCATACAGTCTGTCTCAAAACTTTCATAGTAACCTACATATTTGCCTTCATATGCACTCAAAGGAATAAAGTCTCCATATACATGAAGTTAGAGAGATGTAATTTAGACACCTCAGGAATTCTCATACTTCAGACCAGCCTCTTCCCCAATTAGTGCAAACTCATGAGGTTTAACTCACGTTCCAAATTCCCCTTGTTATTCCCACTGTAATTCCTCAGATGAATAGATCACACTGGAGAAGGCACAGAAAGAGCACAAACACATCTCGGGAAGATGGTGAGCTTGCGGGTTATTCGGTGAGCTCTGATTTGGGAGGAGTGGCCCCATTCTCCTGCCTTCTCCTGCCCCCCGCCCCCATCAGCACCCTGCTAATACCCAGTCCTTTATTATCAGGGAAACAAAGCAAAACCCAAAATCTCCTTGTGAAAAGGCAATGGGTTATCACAGTCCTTCAGTCTTATTGCTAGTAAAGTGAATTGAGAAGTGGACACGAATTATCCAGACTAAAATAAAACCATTCCTGTGCTCTTTTCTGTGAACAGACCTTCAGAAAGGAGAGGATTGAAAGAACTGCCTGTTCTTCTCTAGACAATTTCAATCGACCAGTCCCTGCCTCCTCCTGTCCCCTACCCATTTGGAAGAATGCAGGCCCTGGGTCGCCCATGCAGAGTCCCAGTGTGTTAAGGGACAGCCCAGGTTGGGACCCCGAGGTAAGAACAGGGAGTGGGTGAAAAGGCCTGATGGCTGTTCTCAATCCCAGATGGTCATGTCTCTGGGCGCGGGAAGTCCGCGGCCCCTCTCCTAAAGGGCTACCACACTGGTTCCCAGCAAGGTTACTGGTGTCCAGCCACCTCTCCACCCTTTCCCCATTGAGACTGACCCATGGACACATGTCAGGCCTTTGGGTCAGGAGCTATACCAGCCACTTTGCACGCTCAGGGGAGGACAGTTAAAGTTCCAACAGACACGAACTGCTGGTCTTTTTCTCTTTCCTTTAATCCTCAAACAACTGTGAAACAAGCAAAGCTGATGTCACTATCATCTCCATTTCTCAGATAACAAAGGTAGAAAAAGTACGGGCGTGAGGTGGCAGGATTAGTGAGTGATGGTTCCAAGCCTCTTGTCTCCCACCCTAGGGTTTTTTTTTCTTTCTTGAGGGAGTGGGGGACACGCGGGGCTCATGAAATTCTCCTGGAATGGGCTCCAAAGAGAATGAGCATTTATTTCACAAAGAGGTGTTCATGTCTCGCCTGCACAACTTAAACAAGATGCACTTTTCAGTGATGATTTATGTTTAGTCTGCCTGGATGGACAGGATGACACATGAGTGACCTTTCCCACCTGCAGCCTGGGATTCATGTTGCTGGAGACCAGGGACGCTCCAGAGGACTTAACAAGCCCGGGACTGGGATGATTACTGTCATTTCTCTCACTTTACTACCTTGACGGCTACCACTTATTAACCAGGCCTTCCAAGGAGCCACACAGAGTTCTGAGTGACCGACCTGCATTCACTCATTTAATCCTCAGAACCCTTTGAGGCAGGAACATCATTATCTGGATGATACAGACAAGGGGCGAACGGAGTCGTGAACTTGCCGAAGGCCACCCAGCTAGTTGGTGGAAGACTGGAAGCCTGCAGCCAGGCATGTGGCCCCAGGGATGTGTTCTTAATTACTTATTTACTTTACTGCCTTCCCTTGGGCTGGCATGAAGAAATATAGTCCAACATCATCTGGCTGTGGCAGGGGAAATTGTCCATGAAGCGTGTGACGTGTGACGCCACTAAAATGCCTGATGGCAGAAGCATGGCTTTTAAACAGTGGGATCCTCTTTCTGTACAAAATTCTAAGGAGAATCTCCAAAGCAGATCATTCTCCTTCACCTCTCACACACCCTCTCGCCCTGCCCTGGTCTCCGAGGCCCCTTCCGGGTGGACATTTACAATGGGAAGGTTGGGCTCCCAGGCACAGGCGGTGAGGACTCAAGTCCATCACTTACAAAAACCCAAGTATGACAGAGTTTGGGGGCTAATGGCCTATTCTCCACATTCATGGAAAAACAAAGTAACATTTTTACAGGAAGGATGTTTGCTGCGCTAATTTATGAGAAAAGTGAGGGTCTTCCAGGGAAAAAATTAAAAAGTAAAGCATAGATTTTTCTGCAGAAAAGCTCACTCTTTCCAAATCTGAATAAATATGAGTGTCACTTTGGCCTCTTTATGTTTTATCTTGTCCAGTTACTTCAAAATCTGAACAAATACTAGACAGTTACATAGGAGGTTTATAGAGAATAATTCAACAAAAAAGTGCTTTGCTGAAAGGAGCCCTGCTGGGGCATCACAAGGTCAGGGCTGTGACTGCCAGGGAATGGACTTCCAGCAGTCCTTCTCTGCCACACACAAGTAGTGACTGATTCTTGCTGCTGGACACAGTCTATTCGCTCCACAAACTATATGAATCAGACGTGTAAATGAGGCAAGGTGGATATGTCATCTGGGGTTTAGGAACAAAAAGGCTTTGAGAAGTCACATAAATCAGTAATTTGTGCTTGGTGAAGACAAAAGCTTGTGAAAATCCCTTTTTGACAGGTGGGCGGAATTTCAATGGCTCCACAATGAAGAAATTTCTACTCCTCAGCAAAATAGTTATAGGACAGATTATCACTTCTGGGTGTTAATTCGCAGGTTTGCTAAGATTTCATCCTGGCAGAAACTGCTAAGAAAGGCACTGGAAGCTTCATAATCTATTCAGTTCTCCCTGCTCAGTCTGGGGCGGCATCTGGTCCTCATGCTGAAGGAGCTGTGGGGTGACAAGCTGCCACAAACTGCCACTTCGACAACTGTCTCTAGGGAAGTGAGGCTCCAGAGAGTAACTGCCTCCCCAGAAAGGGAAAGGATTTACTCCCCAAAGAGAGAGAGACAGCAGGATACGCCAAAAATAGCAGAACTCAAACAGCTGAAATGGGAACTATATTGTACCCCAACGAAGTTAAAGGAATTTGCTTTTTAAGTAGCTGAAAATATAAAACATTGGGACTAAAGCTTTGAGAGGGCAAGCTGAATTACAGCCAAAGACACCTATAAGAGACTAAAATGGAAAAAAATCCATGAACCATCTAAGGATATCTATATTTGAATAAGAAAGTGTTAATTACATATCAGAGAAATAATAACCAACTGTTGATGCGTAGGGCAAATAGGTGCATTCTCTAACCACAGAAAAAAATGAGGAAATTCCTAAATCAGAAAATTTGTTTACACATTTCTGGTTTTGTAATGCACCTTCCTGACTCTAGTCCTTGCCAGATTCTAAGCTCGTCTGCACTGCTGGCATTTTAGTAGGAATTGGAAAATGTTGATACAAAATGAGTCTGTGGATTTCTGGCCAGAACTCCAAACTTGAATTATATTTATTCTTTGGCCCTCTCTTGAGGAAACTTAAAGGCATGGTAGTGGGTATAATTAATTATGTATCTGTACACGAGGGGGATTCATAATCAGCAAATGGATTGAGTGAGATGTCTTCGTTCAGTCATTAGCTACTTTAAAGACTTTCCAATATTTACCTCTTACATTACAAATATTATAGACTATAAGGTCTATCTTAAAGAATGCTGAAATACAGCAACCAGATGCAAGAATAAAATTAATACAAATAAGGATTACATCCAAGGGTCTAGAAAGTTCTGAACTGGAGAAAATGGAGTCCACGACAATAGGATCAGAAGAGACCCAGGGTGACGAGGAGGGAAGGCAGGCTCCTGGCTGGTGAGGGTGGCTCACGCCTGGAATCCGAGCACTTGAGAGGCTGAGACTCGTGGATTGCTTGAGTTTGGGAGTTTGAGGCCAGCCTGAGCAAGAGCAAGACCCTTTCTCTGCTGAAAATAGAAAAACTATGCAGCTGTTGTGGCAGGTATTGACAGTACCAGCTACTCGGGAGGCTGAGGAAAGAGAATTGCTTGAGTCCAGGAGTTTGAGGTTGCTGTGAACTATGATGCCACAGTTCTCTAGTCTGGGGCAACGGAGTAAGACTCTGTCTCAAAAAAAAAACAAAAAAGAAAGAAAGGGAGGGAGGGAGGGAAGGAAGGAAGGAAAGAAGGGAGGGAGGGAGGGAGGGAAGGAATCCTTCATGAAAATCAGTTACAGCATTCAGAAGAAATACAGTAGAAACTAGTAGCTATTACTTTAGCAACTCTAGGACTCACTCCCATCTCTGTCCTTCCCAAACCCAAGCTCAATCTTAATCTGCAATGTTTTGCCAAATTCCTCCAAACAACTTCATGCTCAGTTGGTAAGGGAGACCTTCTTGTGTCCTTCCAAATTACTGTTGCCTTCTGAGGTGACCTCTTGGCTTTTTAAGGACATACTCTCAATAAATACTTGTGGAAACAGCATAGGACAGTTGTTACAGCAATTATGATCTATTTCATTAAAGTATTGCTTATTTCTTTTACAGGACTATTACTCAAAATGGTATTTTGTGACAGTTAGGATTATGCTGAAGAAAAAGGTAGAAAGAACAGGAAGGGTGAACTTAAAGATGTTCGGTTCTGCTACCTCCTAATAACAGAAATACTATGTGCCAGGCACTGATGCAAGCATTTTACATATATTAGCTGATTTACTTTATTCTTTTTTTCTTTCTTTATATATTTATTTTTTGCAAGGTGAATGAATGTATCAATGAACGAACACAGTCCCTCCGGGGCAAAGTGAATGAATGCATCAATGAATGGACACAGTCCATTCATGGAATTGAGGCTCAGGAAAGTCACATGAAACTGACCTAGGCATAGGAAATGGGGGTTCCACATTTAGTCCCAAGTGCAAAGTGAAGGAGACACCAAGGCGTCTCCTCAGCAGTTGTCCGGCCTTTTTGGCTATTGGAGCCTCCGGTGGGGGTTGGAGGTCCCCCTCCTTGCCAGTCATCGAGCCCGCTGGTTCTTCAGCTGGCGTTGTTGCTGTTGTTTCTTGGCCAGGGCTAGGTTTGAACCCGCCACCTCTGGCATATGGGGCCAGCACCCTACTCCTTTGAGCCACAGGTGCCGCCCCGAACTGTCACTTGTATCATATAATAAGTATAAGAATGTATTTGGGTCTAAATCCATATTTTTATTTAGAATTGAAATGTCTGATATTTATGTGTAAGTTCTATACTTTTATGTTTATTATAACTTTATATAGTATTTTTCAGAATTATTCTTGCTATTCTTGTTTATTTTTCTACATGTGCTTTAGATTTAGTTTGTGTAGTTCCAAAAGAAAATCATTTTTGTTGAAAGGTATTGTTAGTTTCGTATTTAAGTGGTTTTAGCTTTTTAAAAAAATTATTTTTTTTTTTATTTTTTAGAGACAGAGTCTCACTTTATCACCCTCAGTAGAGTACCATGGCATTACAGCTGAGAGCAACCTCCAACTGCTGGGTTTAGGCGATTGTCTTGCCTCAGCCTCCCGAGCTGCTAGGACTACAGGCGCCCGCCACAAAGCTTGGCCAGGGCCAGATTTGAACCCACCACCTTTGGTATATGGGGCCAGTGCCCTACTCACTGAGCCACAGGCACCACCTGGTTTATTTGTTTGTTTGAGACAGAGTCTCACTTTGTTATCCTGGGTTACTCCGAGTAACCTCAAACTCTTGGGCTCTAGTGATCCTCTTGCCTCAGCCTCCCAAGTAGCTCAGATTGCCCAGCTTTTCTTTTTTTTGAGACAGAGCCTCAAGCTGTCACCCTGGGTAGAGTGCCATGGCATCACAGCTCACAGCAACCTCCAAATCCTGGGCTCAAGTGATTCTCCTGCCTCCGCCTCCCAAGTAGCTGGGACTACAGGCACTCACCACAACGCCCGGCTATTTTTTGGTTGCCGCCATCATTGTTGTTTGGTGGGCCCAGGCTGGATTCGAACCCGCCAGCTCAGGTGTATGTGGCTGGCACTTTAGCCACTTGAGCCACAGGTGCCGAGCCTTTTTTTTTTTTTTGAGACAGAGTCTCAAGCTATTGCTCTCGGTAGAGTGCTGTGGCATCACAGCTCACAGCAACCTCAAACTCTTGGGCTTAAGTGATTCTCTTGCCTCAGCCTCCCAATTAGCTGGGACGATAGGCACCCACCACAACACCCAGCTATTTTTTGGTTATAGTTGTCGTTGTTTGGCAGGCCCAGGCTGGATTCAAACCCGCTAGCTCCAGTGTATGTGGCTGGCACCCTAGCCTCTGAGCTACAGGCGCTGAGCCAGTGCCCAGCTTTTTTTTAGAAACAGGGTCTTGCTCTTATTCAGGCTTTTCTCAAACTCCTAAGCTCAAACAATTCTGTTTAAGTCTTAATCCACCTTCAATTGGTTTTGTATATGTTGTGAAGTATGAATCCGATATAACTTCTTTTGTGTAGATAATTAATTGACCTTATGTCGTTTTTGAATAGTTTATCCTTTCTCTTCCTATCTGTAATGGCACTTCTGTCACATTTCAAGTATACTGTGTATACATATATATCTGATGCTGGGTTCTCCATTCAACTTCAATGGTGTGTTTGGGTAGCTCCTTATCAGTATCATTGTCTTCATTGCTTTGGAGTAAGTCAACTTATAAATTTATTTTAAGAAAATTTATAGCCTTACAATACTAAATCTTCTTATCGATGACTATGGTAAATTTACTTTTTATTTTTGAAACAGAGTCTCACTATGTCGCCCTCGGGAGAGTGCGGTGGCGTTACAGCTCACAGCAACCTCAAACTCTTGGGCTTAAGCAATTCTCTTGCCTCAGCCTCCCAAGTAGCTGGGACTACAGGCACCTGCCACAATCCCTGGCTATTTTTTGTTGCAGTTATCATTTATTTAGCTGGCCTCGGCTGGGTTCAAACCTGCCAGCCTTGGTGTATGTGGCTAGCGCTGTAACCACTTTGCTACGAGTGCCAAGCCAGTAAATCTACTTTTTTAGGTTTTCTTAACTGTCTTTCTTGCTTTTTTTTTTTTTGAGACAGAGCCTCAAGCTGTCATAAAAGGATTTGTTATGTAAAATTTGGATTCAGTCAAAAGGCCCCACTTTAAAACCAGGAAGGAAGCCAGGTTCCCTTAAGGCTGCAAATCCCTACTCTTGAAAGGGAGAAATGATGGGAACCTAGATTAGGGGTCTGCATTGCTGCTTGGTTTTTTTGTTTGTTTGTTTTGTTTTTTTTTGAGACAGAGCCTCCAGCTGTCACCCTAGATAGAGTGCTGTGACATCACAGCTCATAGCAACCTCCAAATCCTGGGCTCAAGTGAGTCTCTTGCCTCTGCCTCCCAAGTAGCTGGGACTACAGGTGCTTGCCACAACACCCGGCCATTTTTTGGTTGCAGCCATCATTGTTGTTTGGCGGCCGGGCTGGCTTCGAACCTGCCAGCTCAGGTGTACGTGGCTGGTGCCTTAGCCCGTTGAGCCACAGGTGCCGAGCCTTGCTGCTTGTTTTTATGTGACCTGTGAGGTACGAATGGTTTTTAAATTGTTGGAAAAAAGTCAAAAGAGGAATATTTTGTGACATGGGAGCTTTATATGAAATTCAGAATTTTAGCGTCTACATAAAGCATGTGGAAAGAGCCATGTTTGTTTATCTTGGTCTGTGGCTGCTTTCGTGCTCCAACAGCAGAGCTGAAGAGTTGTAAGAGATTTGGGACATAATCCCAAAGACTCAGTCCTGAATGCCCTAATCTTGAATGTTGAAATCCCAAAGAAGAGAGGAATATAGATTGGGCAGCATCATAAAAAGGTTATACAATGCAGGGAAACTAGAAGAGGAAGGAGAAAAGAGGGTATTTCCAGAAAATACACGTAGTTAAGATAGTTAAGGTCTGCTGAGTGGACAAGTGAGATGAGTACTGAAACTTGTAGAAGGCTTGGAAAAGATGATAAAAATAATAGGAGATAGCTGGTGTTAACTTTTTGCCATATTTCCTTACATTTCAAAAATAATTGGGACAGGCTTGGAGCCCGTAGCTCAGTGGCTAGGGCACCAGCTACATACCCCTGAGCTGGTGGGTTCAAACCTGGTCCAGGCCTGCTAAAAAAACAATGGGAACTACAACAAAAAAAATAGCCGGGCGTTGTGGCAGGTGCCTGTAGTCCCAGCTACTTGGGAGGCTGAGGCAAGAGAATCACTTAAGCCCAAGATTTTGAGGTTGCTGTGAACTGATACCACGGCACTCTACCCAGGGTGACATAGTGAGACTCTGTCTCAAAGAGAAAAAAAATTGGGACTATTACATATGGGGTTTATTCTATTAATATAATATATGTGATGATTAACTTTATGTGTCAACTTGGCCAGGCCACAGTATTGAGATTTTAAGTCAAACACAATTCTAGATGTTTGTGTGAAGGTATTTTACATTTATTGTTTTAATCCTAACTGCTAGATGATAAGGGATGCAAAGGTAGTTTTTAGGTGACATTAACATTTAAAACAGTAGACTTTGTGTGAAGCAGAGGACGGTCCATAATGTGCATAGGCCTTATCTAATTCACTGAAGGTGCTGAGGAAGAAAAAAGATTGACCTTCTCTAGTGTAGAGGGAATTTTGCCAGCAGTCTGACTTCAGACTGGAGCTGAAACATCTTCCCTTGATTTTCAGCCTGCTGGCCTAACCTACAGATTTTGGTCTTGCTGGGCTCTGTAATTGCATGAGCCAATTCCTTAAAATATAATAGATTTTGGCTCAGCGCCGTTGACTCAAGTGGCCAAGGCACTAGCCCCATACACCTGAGCTGGCAGGTTCGAATCCAGCCTGGCCTGCCAAACAACGATGACAGCTGCAACCAAAACATAGCCAGGCATTGTGGCGGGTGCCTGTAGTCCCAGCTACTTGGGAGTCAGAGGCAGGAGAATCGTTTAAGCCCAGAGTTGGAGGTTGCTGTGAGCTGTGATGCCACGGCACTCTATCCAGGGCGACAGCTTGAGGCTCAATAGATTTTTCTCCCTATATGTATATACACATGTACTATTGGTTCTGTTTCTCTGGAGAACCCTGATATTATGTCATAAATTTTCCCATCAATAAAAATTCCTAGGGCGGGCACGGTGGTTCATACCTATAATCAATCCTAGCACTTTGGGAGGCTGAGACGGCAGTTGCCTGAGCAAGAGTGAGACCCTGTCTCTACTGAAAATAGAAAAATTAGCCAGGCATTGTGGCAGATGCCTGTAGTCCCAGCTACTGGGGAGGCCGAGGCATCACTTGAGCCCAGGAGTCTGAGATTGAGATCGCTGTGAGCTATTATGCTACCGCACTCTACCCAGGATGACAGAGGGAGACTCTGTCCGCCCCCCCCAAAAAAAAAAAAAATTCTTAGAAAACTTTTTTTTTTTTTTTTAGAGACAGAGTCTCTTTGTTGCCCTCAGTAGAGTACCGTGGCATCACAGCTCACAGCAACCTCCAGCTCTTGGGCTTAGGCGATTCTCTTGCCTCACCCTCCCAAGGTGCTGGGACCATAGGTGCCCACCACAACACCCAGCTGTTTTTTGTTGCAGTTTGGCCGGGGCCGGGTTTGAACCTGCCACCCTCGGTATTTGGGGCCGGCGCCCTACTCACTCAGCTACAGGTGCCGCCCCTAGAAAATGTTTTTAATTAATGAAATGTTTTTATATTCCTCCCAAATAGTTTTTATACTGTAGGATTGTGATTATTGTAGATCTTATGATCCCCATTTATGGATGAGGAAATGAGGTGTAAAGAGATAATGTGACTAGCCCATGATCCCACAACTGAAGAAATAGATGCCTTCCAGGGAGTCTTCATAGTTCATAGACCCCTAAAGCTTCCTCACCTGTAGGGCAGCCATATCTTCTCTGTATGATCCACTCCCTCAGGAATTGAGAATAGGTTACAGAGTCTGGGCTGGTTTCTTCAATAAAGAAGCAAATTCAGAAGCCTTCATCTGCCATGTGCACTGAAAAGCAGAGAAGTTGGTCTGCACAGAAAGAGAAATGCAATAGAAATAAAAAGAAGAGGTAGTTCTGTGACCACCTAGTTTATATTAATAGTTGCAATTTCGGATGGCACCTGTGGCTCAGTGGGTAGGGTGCCAGCCCCATATATGGAGTGTGGCAGGTTCAAACCCGGCCCCAGACAAACTGCAACAAAAAAATGGCCAGGCGTTGTGGCAGGTGCCTGTAGTCCCAGCTCCTTGGGAGGCTGAGGCAAGAGAATCACCTAAGCCCAGGAGTTGGAGGTTGCTGTGAGCTGTGATGCCACGGCATTCTACCCAGGGCGATAAAGTGAGACTCTTATCTCTAAAAAAAAAAAAAAAAATACTTGCAATTTCTAGCTGGGTGCAGTGGCTCACACCTGTAATCCCAGCACTGTGGGAGGCTGAGGTGGGAGGATTACTGGAGCTCAGGAGTTCGAGGCTTGTCTGAGCAAGAGTGAGATCCCAACTCATGAAAAAAATGGAAAAACCCAGCAGCCGGGTGCCACGGCGAGCGCCTGTAATCCTCAGCAGCTTCGGAGTCTGAGGCAGCAGGATGCCCACAGCCCAAGTCTGAGGTTGCAGTAAACTACGATGCCATTCTGCTCAGGGCATAGGGTAGAATTCTGCCTTGACAAAAAAATAACAAAGAAAAAAAAAATAGTTGCAATTTCTTCTCTAAGCTTAGCCTCATTCTATGTGACGATCCTGTGAGACATTCTACATCCCTTTTATACATCTCCTTTTTGTCTTAAAATAATTTAAGTTGGTTTCTGTTACTACATTTTTAGCATTTCAGTAAACACGTGTTAAATGGTGATAGCCCAGTCCATGCAGCTCTCCAAAGCCGTATTATTAAACTATTGCATATAATTATATTGACAAAACGCTTTCCAGAAAGTGGTATCAATTTTCATTCTACTGGCAACGTCATTGTTGTCATCTACTATTTACATATGTGCCAGCCATTCCTAGAATTCACAATAGTTCTATCCTGTGCCTGCCTTTGTTCCATATTTAAGTTATTGTGAAAATGTTAAATTCTGTTGACATTTTTTGTAACTGCTTTAATTGTAAATCATTTTGTTGACTTATTTTATAACGTCAATGACTGTGAATGGAAAATGCCATAGTGCAGAAAAATAACCCTTATTGTGTTGATAAATAGTTAAGGAAAGCATATCAAGAGCAGTAAAACCATTTGGTAGAATAACTGAAGGAAAAATTTAGATAATTTTCCTTAGTCAAGGAGGTGCAATGAAAAGATTAGGTGTGGTATGAAGTTTTGTTTTTTTTTTTTTTTTTTCTTTTTTTAAGACAGAGTCTCACTTTGTCACCTTCAGTAGAGTGCTGTGGCATCATAGCTCACCATAACCTCAAACACTCAGGCTTGGCTCGGCGCCTGTGGCTCAGCGGGCTAAGGCGCCAGCCACATATACCTGAGCTGGCGGGTTCGAATCCAGCCCGGGCCCGACAAACAACAATGACGGCTGCAACCAAAAAATGGCCAGGCATTGTGGCGGGCGCCTGTA